>JANRGW010039971.1:50575-74853 GCA_024733675.1 Psilopsiagon aymara
GCGGGCGGGCAGGCAGGGCTCCTGTCTGCCCGCTGGGCGGGGGGGGGGGTCCGAGGTGCCGGGATGCCCCGCGGCCTCTTCGCCATCCCCTGCTAGCACGGGCGCGCCGGGGGAAGCGCCGCTTCCCTGGGAGTGACCTGCTATTGTGTGCCCCCGGGGCTCGGCCGGTTCCCCGTGCCCCCCGCTACTTTTTGAGCTCGGCGGATGGCGGGGGGGGGGTGGTGGTGTGGTGTGGAGGAGGGCGAGGGCGAGGTGGCTGCCTTATTTTACCATTCTTCCTGCCCCATCCCTCGGGAAGGTTTGTCACCGCAGCCCCTGGCTCCGGCCCTTCTCTCCCCCTGAGGAGATGGTAGGTGATCGGCTGCTGGAAAATAAACGGGAGCCCGCCTCTGCTCATTCCTTCCCTGAGCAGATAAAGGGGACAGAGCGGCTTTGGGGGGGGGGGGGGCTGTTAGCGCTTCCTCTGCCTCACAGCCCCTCTTCTCGCGGCGTTGCCATTTATAATGTCATCTGGGGATAATGGGGCACTCCTTCCCTCCTGTCCCCCTTTATTTGCCCCTGTAGCCGCCTGTTTGATATTGCTCTTCTTTGCGGGAAGATGTGTTAAATGTACTGAATAGTCCTTGGAGGAATATTCATCTTCCCTTCCCCAACAGCTCCCTTCACTCCCCATCCCCCAACGCAGCCCTGCCTGTATCCCTCGTCCTTTCTTCCTTCCAGATCAGTTCACCGTCAGCCTTTGGTTAACGTATGTGCTCGGGGGAAGAATTTATTTTAGAATTATCCCTTTTCCTGGTTTATTTTAGCTGTTTAATCGGGCTGTTAAAATGTTTGAGGAGATCTATCTTTTAAATAGATGGTTTGAGCTGTGAGCAATAATGTTGATTGGGCAGATGCCGCTGGCACTTTTCAATATTGTTTAAATACTTAATACCAAAATACAGTTTGATCCACAGAAGAGCTGAAGATGAGTGAGTTAGCGACCTCCGTATGCCTCCATATCTTTGTCACTTGTTTTATTAATCCAGCGCTGTTTGGGATTTAACCCCCCATCCTTAGCCCTTTAAGCTGTCAAGTCTTTGCCGGTGGCCTGGGAACAAAAAAATAAATCTCGATGTAAATGTCGCATCGGGGATTGTCTGAAATGTGGGGAGGAGGCCGCGGATGTTGCGCAAGGCAGAGGGGCGTTGGGAGCGCTGGCAGGTCCAGGGGTGGAAGAGGAAGTGGACTTTGGGAAGTAACGAGTTCATCCAGGGTGGGGTGGGAGCCCGTGGGAAATCGGCCACGCTCTTTGGGCAGGATTTTGCAAATACTGAAAGTATGCTGGCGAAACATCTGAGTGTGTGGGAAAGGAAGAGAGAAATATGTAGGATGAAGGATGGCGCAGGAGCAATAGGACGTTTCTAAATCTGTTTCACCGAATAGGGTATCTTCACATGAGAATTTAAACGTTGCAGACTTTGACAGGACCATTTCATTAAGTGGTAGTTTTAGTAATACAATTGCTATTAAACGCAAATTGACAGCATGTCTTATACTGATGAGTCTGGCTTGTTCATGTGCTTTACAGAAAGGGTGACTGGGGCTGGTAGAAAATGCAGGAATTTTTTGAATGGCTTTTATGTTAAATATGCTAGATCTCTGAACCCATTTCTACCATTACATGTCTGATAAACAGCCTTATGGTTTAGCTTTGTTTAGTTGAATGGTATACCAAAGTTTTGTCGTCCTTTCTTCTAAGTAGTGGCACCTCTGTATGGAAAAATAGCTTTTGTTTCAATTTCTGTATATGACAGCATGTTGTTTCTGTAGTCAGTAAGCTTTCCCATTGCTTTTACAGAACAGCAAGGGAAGAGAATGCTGCTAAAGATGGGAAAACAGGATTGTAGGAACTAGTTGGTAAGGCATTTGGGGAGAAAGATGTGTTACCTGAAACAGTGTTAAATACTTTGGTAGAAGTTGTGTCCAAAATTTCTTTTGTCCTCTTAGCCCTTTTTTATTACAAACTTTTAATTTTTTATTTTTGTGTAGTAAGTTGTAGGAAAACCAGGAAACCAGAGTGCTGGTCTATGGCCTTAATGCTCACATTAGTCTTAGCATTCACCTTTTTAGTTAAGCAAATATGGGTTAGTGTGGTGACAAGAATCCAAACTACTGATATTTTAGGGTTTGTTTTTACATTATGAACATGCTGAGGTATTTTGTTTGGTTTCCTTTTTTTTTTTTTTTGAGGGGGAGAAGTGGTAACATGTTAATATGGGGGGGTTTTGATTGTTTGTGTTGTTTTTTTTTTCCTAATAGAACCATGCTTAGATCCTCTTTAAAATGATTGAAAAGGGAGAAGAAAAGAGGTGAAGAGGGTGAAAAGCTTCAGAATTTTGTTGTTAAGATTTATTAAAGATTATTTGGGAGGGGGGAAAAGGAGGAAGTTGTATTTTCTCATTTAGGTGCAGGCTGTACTGTTGCTGCTAAGCAGTGGCAACTTTGTGGAATAGGAATTGTTGTTACTCATTGCTTCATTTCTCAGTCAAGATGGAATCTAAAATAGGAACAGAATAGTGGGTGAATGCAATTGAAAACAGTCTTTGTTTTCACATCTTTATTGCCTTTGAATGTGTTGAGTAGTAGGCTTATGGAATTATATTTAGACCTTAGTGAATGAACTAAACTGCACTCAATAGGCAAATGTCAGAGATCACTGAGAGAGGGAGTAGAGAGGCTCCAGTTATGTGCAGGTAGACTGATTAGTCTGGCTAGGTGCTATTGAGAGCCCGCAGTGTGATGACTAAGGCTGCTATTTAATAATGCAGTTGACATGCCTGAAAATGTGTCCTGCTTGGGAGCTGGAAAGTTGATTATTCCCCCTCCCTGCTGCCACTTACAAGATGAATGATATAACCTAGGCACCAATAGTAAGTTTGTTACTGGAAATCAAATGTATGCACTGGAAAGTAAGCAGGACTTATTAGTAGATCACTTCAGTACTATGGGCATGCACAATTGGGTTTAAATGAAGCAGAGAGTTTGAAAGCAGTCTAGGCTTGTCTGTGTGTTCTGCCAGTGAGCATGCATGTATGGATACCGGGGCAAATGGGCTTCTTCTTAAGATAATATAGGTTAGGATTTTACTAGTATGGTTGCAATACACCCAAGAGTATACTTTTTCCTTGTTTTCTGCTGATGTTGCTATTTGGGCAAAGGAAGTAAGTACAGGTTGCTTCTTCTGGGTGTCTCATGTTGTATGAATGGAACCAGCATTGTCTAGATTCTGACTTTCTATAAGCATGTGTCTTATCTCAACCAAGGGCTGAGAGTCAAAGCCCTGTGTGGAGGCAATGAAAACAGTTTTTCTAGATTTTAGATAGACTTTGATGAATATTTTTTCTGATTTTTCATGTAATTTATCTACAACTAATACATTTTTATTTGCTTGGATGACAGCCTCTTCAAAAGCATTTCGATACTGTTGTCTGATGTACATTGTCATTGTTATAGGAGAGCTGAAATAGAATGATGTAAAGCTTTACCTTAAAATGTCAGATGCCGTAGTTCAAATGTTTTGTGGTGTATGACAATCTTGCTTAATCTTTTGGGTCATATCTTTGGCTAATCTGTTGTTGTGGAACACAGAATAGCTGAAAGCATTTGTGGTTCTTGCAATGGGAACTGTGTAGGGAACCCTCAGCTGTTGTCTGGAGGTGGTGGTATCAAATGATCCTTTCTCATTTGTCTTAGAAGACATGATGTCTTGGATCATCAATCTAAATAATACTGATTTTTAACAACTTTGCAAGGATTTACTAGGTACCTTTATGTGGTGTCAGATCTTGTCTTGAATGACCTTTCATTCAAGAGGACATTGGTAATCAAGGCAACTGAATATTGTGTATTTGTGTTCTTTTCAGTCCATCTAAGCCAGAGCTCTTAGGTTTGGAGATAATAAAGAGCTCCATGTGCTGTTTTTTTGAAGTATGAAGGCTGGTTTCAATGGAACATTGACTTGATACAGGTGGAGAGGTAGTCTCTATGCTTTTGTGACCTCCTGATGGTTTTATTCTCGAAATTTTTTACTTTTTAAGTATGTCTACCTCATTGTTCTGTGAAAATCCTGTTTAAAATAAGGGAAGGGGGAATGTGCTTGGATTCTAAGGATAAAAGGTGACCTGATCATAAACAGGGCTACACCAGATGTTGCAAGATGTTATAAAACTTGCCTTCCCTGTGTTTTTAGTTGTTTGTTTGGGCTCTTTAATCAGGAAAGTTCATCTTTTCTAAACGTGTAACACTGCTAGAAATGAAATGGCAGTCTGGACTCTTCTAAACCAGTGATCAAGGTTACTAAGATACATGAGTGAAAGTCCATGTGCTAATGGCAATAGACATTGATTTTCTTCTAACTCCTGTATATTCTGAAATAACATTAAATATATCACAAATACCATATTCAACCATAGCCCTTGGGAAACGACCTGCTTAAAAGCTAATTTGTATATTAAAGGGAATTTCTGTAAGCTTTCTGATTCAAATAATGAATCTTGAGTATCTGAGAAGGTGTGTTTCAAAATTTATGAGGCAAGTGTTCAATCTGGAAACAGTAAGGAGAGGTAAGATTCTAATATCTCTGGGTTATAATTTTTTAAGTTTAAAATCCACAACTGAATAAGATAGTTTTGGAAATTGTTTTCTAGCATTTCATTCTTGTAGTGTGTAGTTTGCAATATGAACTCTCAGCTTATGCTTTACCATATATGTGCATGACTTTCTTATAAATTGGGGGTTCTGAGCACTTTTTTTCCCTTGTGTGATAGAGTAATTATCTTGGAGAAAATGACCCACAAGGATGTTGTACAGCTGATCTGTTGTAAGAAGCTCTGCTCTTAGAGATGTGTTAATGGATCATAGACAGCTGTCACTTTAGTGACTGATTTGAGCCTTTTTATAAATTTAGGGTAAAGAATGGATCTGTTGCTACTCATATTTGATATTATGCTTTGAGTGTTCTTATATTTTTGCAGTTTTATTTCCATTAACTGTGTTTCAGCTAGATACTGTTCATGTGACAGGAGGGACGCGCACCAACAGATGACTTCATTGTGGACGGTGATAGTCATCCAGGCCATTTGTAAAGCTTCATTTACATATACTACATCTGGCTGGAGCAATATGGCTGAATAGTAGTTTTGGTAACCTGTCGCTTCAGAGACTTCTGAAATTTTGTGAAATAATGTTCTTTGAATGTTGTCCACAACTTTGAACAACCATTCAGTTTTAAATATTCAGCTTTTTTGTCTCCTCCTGAGGAAATGAGTGCTGTTCCTGTTGTTTCAAAGATGCCATTCTGAATTTTCATAGAGGCAACTGAATACAACCAGAAAGCTACTGTAGTGACCCTGGGGTATAAGAGCTTGCAAACTCTGCCTGAAATCACAGTAGCTCTTTTGGGCAAATGAAACTAAAACAAGTCAGGCAATGCTCTGGGTTGTGTCAAATAGCTTGCATGGTAATAAGTTCTGTTTGCTCAGCTTCCAAAGACAGCAATGTATAAGTCTACTGTTTCTTATGGAGTAAAGGGTTGTGTTGAATTGTTCCGGAGAAGCAAACAGTAATCTTGACCTTGCACTTCATGGTATACTACACATACTCCTAATGATTTAAATAGTGTGTCAAATATATCATTGATATGTAAGAAACAACATCTATTAGACTTTGTTCAGGGTTATTGTTTGAGATTTGTGTGCTGCTGCAGTTCTACTGTAATATGCTTACTACACGGGAAATACAGAAAAGAGTAGCGCATTTATTACTTTCACCTTTTATCAACACTGTAAGGTAGTACCTTGAGTGCCCGTTTGTCAAATTGAAATCAGAAGCTAGGTGGCCTTTTTTTCCCTTCGGTCTTACAAAACAACCTTCATTTAGGGAGAAGCATTAGTGTTAAAGGTCAGATATGGAACTGAGTAAAGCATAAGTTAATTGGGTAGAGCAGAATCCCTTTGTGCTCTTAGGAAGTGTGGCATTTCCATCCTGGTGTTTTCCTCAGGCTGTTGTACTCCATAATTGCTACAGTTTTGCTAGTGCAGGCTCCGATAACTCAGCTGTATATATTTGCCCTAAATGAAGCATGGATATGCATTTCTGTTTCTGTTAACTAGCTTGTGAATGTTGAAGGGAGATTAAGCTCTTTGTTTTCCTGCTTCATCTGGCAATAAACCTTGCCAATATAAACTTAATTTATGAATTATTCGTTCAAATTGAACAGTCACAATGTGTTTGTGGAAGGAGAGTGCTCTGGTACGCCTGTGGAGTTTCTGATCCAGAATTAGGAGTCCCAGGGAGCAGCTGGATTGTTAGAGTGCTGCCTCAAGTCTCTCTACATCTTTGAGGAACAAAGCTGTGTTAGACCCAGTGCTGTTAGACAATACAAGAACAAAGGTGATAGATTTACTAGGGAAGATGAGAGTGCAACAGCAAGTAATGAAAGAGTTGTAAGGGGAGAAGAGCATATGAAGTCTGACAGACTTCATGATCATTGTTCTGGGTTGGGAGCCCTTGTTTCAAAGTTATCTTTCAATACTGATGTCAGGATGTTTCAGTCACTGCTAGGTTTGCATAGGAAAGTTACTGCCTATATCTTTGGCCTTGTCCTAGCTACTATTTGCCATCAGCTTCAGAATGAAAAAAAATTCTTACACAGCTAAAAAGATAAATTAGTTTCCCAAAAGGCACCAGATAAATAGAGGTATAAATGGATGACCTAGTTTGGTTGACCTGATTTTTCCTCCTATCTATCCTCTTACAAAGTGATACTTTTAATTTCTTTAAAAGGTAATTTTATTGGTGTAATCAATTTATGGAAAGACTTAAAGGCAATTTTGCTCTAATGGAAGTCTCTTGTGAAAGAAAAGTCACAAAGAATTGAATTATCAGCTGTAAAAAGTGGCAAGCTGATGTAGCCAGCTACTTCAGTGAGGGAGAAGACCTAGCTGTTGTAAGAGGACTGAAGCTATGAATGATGTTGCCTCATGGGCCAGATGTGTCATTAGGATCAAAAGCAAATGGAGATACATGTTTCATTCATTCAGATTTCTAGAAGGAAGCAGCAGTAATTCTGCAGGAAATCCTACTATGATGCTTCTGATCAGCTAATTTTTTGTTTAATTTATTTTACTTCTGAGGTCCCTTAGTTCAATAAAAAGAATTTAATTGCCTTGTGTTAGGAATGTGCCAAGGGCAACTGTATTAGTAGACTGAAAGCTCTAAGTGCTGTATGGATCAGTTGGCTTGTTCAATTTTTAATTTGCTGTTATTTGCAGAAATCCTAACCCACTTGTTAAATGTTCATAAGCGTATCCATATAATTTAGGATATATAATTCCTCCTCTTGGAGGAAGGCCTATGGTCTTATTTTTTTATATGTCAGAGATCAGGCCTTGATTCTTAAACATTACTGAAGCATGTAAGTTTCAATTGCATGATCTTAGCTATGAGGTTTGGTGTCTAAAGTCGTGGATTGGGTATCATTAGTCTTTAAGGGCGAGTTAACTTAGTTAAAACCATACTGCTTTAAAGAATATATGCAATACTTGAATCTTACTTAGTTACAATACTGAACTTGTCAATTTAAAACTTTTATGTGAACTTCCTTCTTGTGTGGTTTTGTAAGGAGTCGATGGCTTTGTTTGCTCTTCTGAAGTCGGAGTACAGTGGTGTCCTCTTCAACAAAGGGATTTGACTGTGTTTGTCGTGCTGTCTGTCTTGTCACTCTTACTGCCTCATGTGGATGACATCTGCTTTTTTTTTTTATCTGAAAACACACAGATGTTTTGTACTCTGTGATCACAGTAAGAACAGCTTCTATGTGGATCAGTGAGATTGAGAGTATTTCTTTCTTTGCTTCTGAAGAGGTAGATGACCATCTTTCAGCTGTGCAGCTGAGCTACTATGGGAGCAAGAAGCCAAGACTTTCTCTTCTGGACAGCTAATGAAAGAATGAAAGACAATCAGTGGCAGGCTAATAGAAGAATATGGTATATGAGTGGCATTGTCTCATCTTCCTGCTTTTATTGAGCTTGAGCAGTTGGCACCTCTGCAGTCATTGGTATCTTTTATAGCTACTTTAGTGTCAATATTGTGGATGAGAAATACATTTTGTCTGCTGAGCTGGATGTCAGCAGCTGTTTTGACAAGTTTCTACTTCATGCAGGTTTTGGCTGGTCTTCAGAGACCAATAGGCATGATTCCCAGCTACTCACCACATTTGAGAGTTTCTGGGGGCTCTTGGTCCAGAATTTTCATATTATTTTCTGCTTTAGATTAAATAGATGTTGCCTTTCTTTTATGTTACTGTGGCATCATTTTTGTTCCTCTGATAGTTCTTAGAGGGCACAAGCTGTCTCTGAACCCCTGGGTTCCTAATTCAGAGGGTGCTTACATTGGTTTCTTGACTTTAAGTGTTCAAGGGATTTGCCAGTGTAGATTATGCACTAAGTTGAAGTGACTGATTACTGTGGGAACTGCACAGCTCTTGGAAAGCTTGAATAGTGTTCCACTCTGTCCTAAGTGTTTCGCTTCTTATGTGACTGTATTTGACTTTCCAATGCATAAACCTTAGTGGAACAGTGTCTTTTTTCCTCAAGGCAGTGAGTGTTCTGGTAGCACATATTGGGTGTAGCTTTGTACTTAAACAGGCTTTCTTCTTGGATTAGTTGTCCAGCATTTGCACAGTCTTACTGTACAAACCAGAAGTTAACATATAAAGCAGAAAACCACCAAACCAAGTCAAATGAATAGTGCACTGTAGTCAGACTGTGGATTGGTTGGGTTTGTAAGTTGATGACTAGTTCATCTCTGAGTGAGTACAACTAATCATGGAGATGGCTCTGTGGTAAAAATAGTAAGTCCTGCATTTTTTGCAGTGCATGGCTTTATTATTTTATTGCTTTTCCACATGCAGAAAACAAGTCTTAATTCTTTATTTTCTACTCTTATCTTTGCCTTCTTGCATAGGAAGCAGAATTGCAACTGGAAGCTGTGCTTTCATCACTTGTTACTTAGTCCCTGTTGTTGGTTCTAATAGATTTAGCAAATAGGTAATTGTTAATTGAAAAGAATATGGTTGTCCAGTAGGAGTACTCAAGGGAATGATTTAGCTCAAAATATAGCTGGAAAATGAAACACTATGCTGGAGGGAAGGGCATATGTAGGTTAGTTTAACTGCTTCAAAAACCTTGGAATTCCTGCAGAAATGAATTCATTATAAATTGCTTATGTGGCACCACCCCTATTGCACAAAGTGCTAAAGGGAGGAAATAGTCTCTTAGATGTTGTGAGTCTCCCCAGATAGCTCTTAGGTATTTGACAGTTTCTTCTAAGACTTCCGTTTTTAGTAGTTTAGGTGGCTGCATAAAGCTGTGCTGATTTTTGTTATGACCAAATTAAAATGTAAAAACCCTAATTTTAACTCATTTCCTGTGAGGTTGCTTAAAAATAGCTGTGTATAAATGTTAATGGATATATAGGGAGCTATATGTAAATGTTAATGGAGAAAAATGACTGTTAGGTAGGTGGAAGGATCTTGGAACATAGTTCAGGCACACACTGGAATTTATTTTGATGAAGAAATGTGGTGGTTTATAGATTTTTATTTTTTTTTTTTAGGCCCAGAAGGGAGAAATGTAACTTTGGTTGCTTCCTTCAACTGTTCATTGCTATAAAACTGGAACATGGGAGCTTTGCACTTAGAGCTTTGGATATGAGTCTGGATTTCGAACTGAATGTCCTGAAAGAAGTTGTCATTCAGCTGGATGTTAAGCCATGTGGTCACTCACAAGTCAATTACAACCTTTTTATACTTTCTTATAAACAGAAGAACTTTTCCAAAGGCTCTTCCACAGAGCTGCTGTGGGAGCTGTCCTGATGCTCTGTGTTAACATTGCTCCAGTTGCTTCAGCTGGTGCCAGATATTTTCTTACTGTTTTGATTAAGAAGATAAAATTTGAGCTTTCTTTTTTTCCCTTACAGCACAAATGCAGCCTGCAAATCATTTAGAATGTCAGCTTCCTATTTTTGTTGTTCTGAAAAGAGCAGGTAGAAACTTAAGTCCATGAAACTCTGGCAGAGAAGCCTAGTTATAATTCTTGCGAATCACAGAAATCTGTAGCCTGTTAATAAATAAATTGAGAGACCATTACCACGGAAAAAAAATGTGTGTATCTTAAAGTCAGCAAGCTGTTGCCATAAATCCATGTATAAACTGTGATTTCCTAAAGGAAAATATTATTTGCTTCAAAAATGCTTAGCTAATTCCATAACTAATTCTAATATGGAGTGGCCTGGATGAGAGCTTACATTTGGTAACTTATACATTGTCAAACAACATAGCATTTGAGGTGTAAAGCTATATCAACATATCTTTCTGGCACTAGCATTAAAAAAAGCATTAGGACTGTTTAAATTGGTGACTGTGTGAAAATGAAGCCAGCATCCTGTTTGTACAGTCTTATAGCATACATAATAGGCTTCCCTTCCTGTATTCAAAGAGAAAAGTATTCCATGTCTGGTAAAGTGAGGCGATATGATTATCCAGTGAAGAAAGTATGTGGGTATAAAAACCTCATTGATGATATTTCTAGCTGTGATGGATGAAGATAACTTCCAGACTTAGTAAGTGTATATCAGGCCAGGATGTGTTTATAAGTGAGGAAAGTAGCAATGCAGTAAAAAGGGAATTCAGTGAAGGGATACAATTAAATAGTGAACTGATTTACTGCTAGACAGACAGTACCTTTGAACTAGAAATGGCAGTCATTTTAGTCAGGTGAATGGTCTTGTAGGGTGTGTTAGGGAGTCCTTCATGGGGCTTGGGTTTTATGGGGCTGTGGTATTACTTATCACTTTTAAACCTCTAGAAATTGATCCTGAAGTCAGGAGTTTCCTGAATCATGCACTGATGGTGTAGATTTTCAGGTGATGTTCATTGCAAATGAGTCTAAGACAAGTTATAATAACACAGCAGATAATCTTTACTTGTAAGATGTGGGGGTGGTTTTGTTTCTTAACTATTAACTGATTCTAGTGTGGTGTTGGAATTTAGCTTTTGGTAACAACTGAATATGTAAAGTGTTTGGGTTATAGGGAATGTAGCTTACTAACTTTATATGCTTGAACTGAAGATTTGTTCAGGTAGAGGTCACAACCTTTTCTCCTTCCTGTGGTAAATCATCTTGATGAGTACATGATTGTTGTGTAGAAAGTTAGCTACATAAAACCTGTTAATTTATAAATTAGTGGAAAAACCTTCAGAAGAAAGTTGGGAACTTTGGTTATTCAAAGTGTGTTGTGAATTTTAAGTGTGTCTGAAATGCCATGGAGGAAGGATTTTTACAGAAGGTGTAAGAAACGCTTGTGTGGGCTTCCTTTTGCATTCATGCTGTTGTCTTTTGATTTGTCTTCAGCTTGATTGATCTAGCTTCTGGACATTGTATAAATGAGGTACCCTTTAGGAATTCTGCATTTATGTCAGCTAGTAATGGAATCATCACTGCGAAGTGTATAGTTTTCCGCTGGGCATAATACTTCTGTCAGATCTTATGCAAATTGCAACATGATTTTTTTTATTCGACACATACCAAGTCTGATCTGTCTTGGATGGTTGTTCATCTTGCTCCTCTTGCTTTTTCTGTTGTGGTGTGTGTTTGCTTGTGTCATTATTCTTTATTCCCTCACATTTACTTCTGTACTTGTGCTACCTTATCCCTGTACTGCTAGAGTGATAACCTTACATTTTTAAACCATTGGTTATTACTGGTTTTGGAAGGCAGACCCCATTGCATGATGAATGGAAAAAACATGTGCGTAAGTTAAATATCTTCAACTTTGCCTTGCTTTTAAACTGCAAGCTCTTCAGAGCAACCATAGCTTTGTACAGGTTATTATGGTTTTAATGAATTGAAAGCAAATGATTGTAGTTTGGTACCCGTTTGAGCCATGCAAGCATTGAGTGATCAGTCAGTTACTGGTTTATAATACCTTCTCTTTTGAAGGTATGTGGGTGAATTTTTTGCTGGGTTTTGTTTTGCTTTAAGTCAATGAGCAAAGTAGAATTAGCTGGTCTATTTGTTTGATCTTAAATTCAGAACAGAATACCTTAGCTACATATTTTGTTGGCTCTATTATTCTTCTAAAGAGAAAGTCAAGTTTGAAAATGTTACCTGTCTCTGATAATCAGCATTTTTTAATAAGAAAAATCTTAGAAGCATGTTAGGTCTGGACAGCAGAGCAAGAAGTCTGGGAAGCAGGACACTGAAACTCAACCAAGATGTTCAAAAGCAGCTGCAGGGATTGAAAGGGTTTCTCAAAACCAGTTTTGAGTATAAGAGGCTATTTTCTAAGTCTAGAGGGCTTTTTTGATTCTCTTTAGGAATGGTTCTTTGGAATCATACAGACTGTTCCTTATGCATTTTCATGTTATGGTTTGTTCATTTCCCATGATTAGTATTTCGGGGATTGTACTGGATCAGGTTAATATTGCTTACGGATCCCTCTCCTCAAAAGAGTAACTTTAGTATTGAACTGTTGTCTAAGCTTGGTTATTACAGAGATTGCTGGAGACTAAAGCCTAATTTGAGTATCTTGAAATAAATGCTGAGGCCTGGCAGCCTCAATGCAGTCAATATTGAGAGAGAACAGCAGTGCAGCTTGCACTGGGATCATGATGCGGTCTTCTAGTAAGCAGTGTACTTGATTGATCTCACATCTGTAAGAACCACTTGCATCCTGATAAGACACTGTGATACTTCACTGCTACTGTGAATTAATTCACTTTGGTTGTAGAGTATGTATGTCTGTATCTTGCATTTTAAAGCCAGAATTTAGCAGTGATGAGATTCTATCACTTGTCATGCAGTTACTGTCTCTTTAGAACAAATGTGTATTCTTGTCTGGGCTTATTAGCATTAATAGCTGGTCTGCTTACCCAGTGGAATACTGATGTACAATGCTAGCAACTGGGAATGAGAAGAAGGTAGCCTTTAAAGGAAGGCACTATGCAAGGATTAAAGAGGGCATTGCTTTAGAAAAATGCTGCTCTGCCTTAAAGTTAAACCGCAGCAGATATTGGGATTGAGGTTAAACTTAAATGATGTGTTGAAAATAAATTGAGATCTTTTAAAGCTATTTATTTTGTTTGGAGTGCTGCCACTTCCATCAAAGGAAAATAAGATTGAGAAACTTGGTTTGTGTCCTACTTATGGTGTATTTAGTTCTCCATTTAGTAAGTGTGGGGAGTTCAGTTATCTGGAAAGGGTCATTGTTTCTCACCAGTCCAAACTGCACACAATATCTTGCCTATTTCCTAGCTAGAAATACTGCAATAGGCAGTCTTACACAGCTGCAGGAATTTTGAAGTTTGGGCTTGTTTTTCTGGCAGAAGACATTTCAGTGTGGCCTTTCCACACTGAAAAGCCAGTCACATAGTTTTCATGGCTGAAAGCAGCAGTGCAACCTGTTTCTTTCAAGTTGTCCAGTGCTGGGGAGCCTCACTCACTTACCCAGTTGTATGAAAAAGAAACCCACTCTGCTTGCTTTTAGCATTTCCTGGTTTACTTTGTACAAATTTTAGATTCCATACTTTGTTATTAAGCCTTTCCCAAGAGCGGCTTTGATAGATCTGAGGAAGTAACTTTGATAATGCAACTTTCCTCATTTCCTGTATTTCATCTACTTATTTTGTCATTCTGAGGAGCCATCACTCACAGTTTCACAAACCTACATTTCCAATATCTGAAAGTGTAAGTAAGTGTCAGTTCTCCAATTTTAGATCTCTAAGTTCAGTACTCAGTAAAATGCTACGAAGTCTAATTTGTCATGAGGGAGATAAAAAACCCAAGTTGAAGGAGAAGGAAGCAGTAAAGAGTAAAAGTTAAGAGGAAGCTATTCAAGAGTTTCTTTGTGGAGATCACGTTGCATTTTAGTGAGCTAAAATGGGAAGGTATTAAAGGCTTACTTGTGTGCAGGTTAGCATCTCTCTGAGTAAAGTATGTTGAGCAATATACTGAACTGAAGGAGACACTAAAAATGTTGAAGAAGTTCTGCTTGTGCCAGGAACTATCACCAGTATTTTACAGTCAAACAAGGCCTGACTGTGGTCTCTGCAGGCAGTGGGCTTGGTGGGGCTATTCCACCCGCTGCCTCCCTGCTTGTGTCTGCAGTTAATCTCACCCAGTCACCTTGTTCATTCCATGGCTTTGCTGAAATGATTTCTGATCCTCCAGAATTAGAATGTGAACTGACCACAACTGTAGTGTTTTCTCAAAATTCTTTAAAAATGTATCTGTGACCAGAGAAAAGAGAAATACTTCATTTAGTGTTGAGCAGCTTTCCTCTTCCTAGATGGGCAAGTGTGGGCTGCAGCCAGTGTCAGTGGCAGGTTACTATACAGACACTGCTCTGATATGAGGAAGGAATGCACTAAAGGAGATTAGTGGCTTAGAAAATAAGATGAAAGGAAATGAAATAGAAGGCTAAGAGGTGGAAAACTGTTAAACTTCGCGCAAGGCTAAGTGGTTTGTCTGTAAAACCTCAATATATAAATAGCTGTATCATTGATAGTCACTACTGCCTTCAGTACAGTAAAACCTGTCCCCTTTGTCTGTAAGGGTGGGTATGAAACTCTGTCCTGGTGATGGTTCATTGTGCCAGAAGTTGAACAGTCTTGAGCTGATGAAGCAGCATAGTGCATACAAAACTGAAAAAAACACCTTCTATCCACATCTTATCATGTATATCATCAAAACCTATTTTTCCTGTATTCAATTTGTTAGCTTCTGTAATACATGGTGGGTTGAAGCAGATGACTAGCAGTTTATGCACTTAAGGTTATAGTTAGAAAGAGACTTTAATATCTGAGATATGCCATAGAGTTGTATCCACAGTGGGTACTTGCCTTTCCCTAGAAGACAGGAAGGCCTAGAATCAGCTTTTGCTGCTTTACCTTGGTTTTTTTTTTTTCTCTGTTTTCTTCAAACAAGAAGCTTGTGACTTCCATCAGTCCCCCAAATCCACAGGGTTTTGATGGTATCTAAATACCCAATTCTGATTTTATAATAATATACCCCTAAAGAAGCATTGCTTTGTAAAGGCTACCTGTATGCTCAGGTCATGGGTTTGTTACTTGAACATAGTAAATTAGTTGAATATTAATAATTTTAACTCTAGTGTTCAGGGGAAAAGGAAGAATATAAATGAGTTTATCCTAGGCTGCCTGGGAAGGATTTCCAAATGTTATGGACATTTTAAGTTCTATTTTTTAGTGACATTAAAATCAGAATCTGCCACACATGGTGCAGTAAGTATACTCATAACTGGGAGAAAGATGAGTAGGTGAATCTATGGATCGGTTATGTTGGTGTGAAGTACACCTGCGTTTCACCAACCAATAATGTGGACGAGGTAGATGAAGGTCTGGTGGTGATCAGATGTACAGAAAACATTGCCGGAGTTGGAATTGGCCAGGATGCTCCCTTATTTGCCTGTGTTGCTGTTAAAGGACTCCTTGTTCATGAAAACTGTCAAAGCAATTACCTCAAAGAGATGGACCTGCAAGCACAGTATACTTGTAGATCATCTATACATATGGTAAGAAAAACCTGGAGTTATTTCCGTATGAAGGACAATTTTCTTGATATTCTTTGGATTTGCAGCAGAAGAGCAAGAGAAAAACTGTCTGAGACTTGATTAGGCAAATAGGAGTTGGGTTGAAGACAGACAGTCCCTTAAAAATAACTTCATTATAAAATAATGAACAGTTAAAGTGATTATAACTGTAATTGTGGTGTCTGGGACAAAGCAATAACATGAATCAGATTAATTTTTTTATCCTTTCCAGGCAGCTCAGTACCTTCTGCTGTACATGCTTCAATAGGTAATAGAGGAGGAAAAGAAGTAGCTAAATTTTAGGACTGTATGGTACTTTGATTTCTTCAGAATGTATAAAAAAATGCTGTCATGTTAAATGTACAGCTACTCTAATAATTCTGGCTGGTGGATACTGAGAGAAAGAAGGTAAGAAATGAAGCAGCCATCATCCCAGCTTCTCTTGATGGCAGGCTCTGTGCATCATCCCAGCTTCTCTTGATGGCAGGCTCTGTGCATCATCCCAGCTTCTCTTGATGGCAGGCTCTGTGCAGAAGCTCCTGGACTGTGTATGTAACAGCAGCAGGCTGAGGCGCACAGGACACCAGGAGCTGTCTGCATGCGGACAGCCAGGGTAGGGGCAGGTGATCTTAAACAAGCGCGCTGCTGCTTGCAAATGTTTTGCCTTTTTTAGTTCTGCACAATTTCCTTTCATTGAGCTTCCTCTTTTTTCTTTTCTTTTTTTTTTTTTCTTTTCTTTACAGCTCCTATTTCCAAGGGAAAAAGTTGTGATGAATTTATATCTTCTTCTTTAGCCTTTTCCTGACTGGCAAGGATACCACCTATAAGTATGCAGTAACTACAGTTGTTTCTTCTGGAGCTGTGTCTTTAGCCAGGTCTTGCTCAGATCTGCTTCAAAGCGTTTTTCTTGCTGGGGGGTTGAGAGAGAGTTCTCTGGCAAGTTGATTGGATATCTTGAAAAAGAAAGAAACCTGTACTTTGTACTGCTCTGAAACTCTTGATTTCTAATTTTTCAGCTTCATAGCCTTCCTAGTCTTTTCCATAAGAGCTACTGCATTTCTTATACATGCTAACACCATCCTGATTGCTTTATTCATAGTAGAGGTCTTGCACAATCCTGGGTGCGTTAAAATATACTACAGAATCTTAGCTTGATGTTTGTCACCCTCCCTTTGTTTGTCTGTCTGCTTTTGTAATGTATGATGTGGCTTCCTCTCTGTCGCACTTGCCCATCAGCCCCCCATAATTTGTAGGGGAAGGATTAGATTCCGAGCATGTGGTCCTGCTGTCAAATTTAAGATTGATTTTATATCAGTATTCTCCTTTTAGACTCAAACTTGGACATCCCTGAAGTGGTCAGGCTGATGGACAAGATGATTGGTTTAGGTCACTTCCATATGAAATACTGTAAATTTATGATTTATCTGATATCCAGCTTTCATGCAGGTGACTAGAAGCACCTACCCGTTTCTTCCTGCAACAGGCGCTTAATGTGTCTGAACTTTGACTTCTGCTCTATCCTTTACTTAAGGTGTGGTGTTTTTATATCTATCACAGGGGATATCACACTGTGACATAATACATGAATAATTTATTCTATTGCTTCTGAGTCTAAGCCTGTTTAAGCTGATTTAAATTTTGGTAGAGATAGAGCCTATTCTTGTGTCTAGTTTTTTTTTTTTTGTGCAAAAGTGGGGTGGTTTTTTTTGGTATTTTAGGAAACAGAAATACTTTTCAGCATTTTTGACACCTGTTTTCAGTGTGTCTTAAGATCTGTTGGCTAATGTGCTGTACTTTCTGTCACTGAGGCTGCATGAAACAGCTCTCAGTCTTTAGCCTCTTATCTTACTGATTGAACTTCGTGTCAATGCTATATTTATGTGCTGTGTCTGGTAACCACAAATGTTACTGTTTCTGCGTGCTTCTGTTGTGGCCCAGGTGATGCCCAGGGGATGGTTTATAAGAATTTCCTCCTTTATAGTTGACCTGATTAACCAAGGACTATAATCTGCCGCCTTTCTGTTGGGATCCAAGGTGGTTTTCCTCTGCCCAAGAGGACACTGACATCTAGTGGATGGGTTCCACAGACACAGGGCAAGCAAACTGCTGCTTTAAGGCCATCTTTTCTCTGGACTTCTGCCTAAATAGTGCTTTTGTTTAGATCCTCAGGGTAAAAAAGCCTAGCCAGTTTTGTGTAACTTCTGGGGTTTGTGCAGTCAAACTAGTTGTTGTTGTTTGGTGGTGGGAGGGATTGGCCTGTAGTTGGTTTTCTTTTTCTCAGTCAAATTGCCTGCACATGAGCCTAAGATGCTTGCAATGGAATGGTTTAAGATAACTGGGGAATGCAGTGTCCTTCCAGTCTGTGAAGATGCCAAGTTACCTGTGTGGCAGGGCAAGAAGAGGCGAATGTTCCAGTTTCCCACCTCTGGACAGTGCCGCTAAGTTGCCTTCAGTTCTGGGCCTCTTCTGTCGCTGAAACTTGAAGCATAATAATGTGGTAATGTTGCTGTGCAGCTTGTATCAGACATCTGTTGGTTTAACTGGGAACCAAGGAGCAGGAAAAGCTACTTGGTAGCACAAACACAAATTTGTCTAGGAATGTTCCAAAGTAGAGAACAGTGCTAAGAAATCAAACTTTGTGGAAACAGTCATCAAAATGTTAGCATTGCTTTAAAGACAAAAACAGACATTTCAGGTGAAGTAATTAAGTTCAGGTTTCTTTATTAAAGAAAATAAGCACTGTATAAACCTTGATAGTTAAGCATGACATCTTCTGCTGTCAGATACTTGACAGTGAACTAAGTAAACCACAGTGCCTGTGGGCAATTAACACCATTGCTGCAGAGCACTGTTTAATCTAGGATGGTTTAAGTCATTCTGCACTAGTGTTTGTCAAATAATAAGGTACTGGTTTTGGATTTGTTGACGATCTAGTAACTCTCTAAATGAGATTATAAAAGGAGTCAGTTCAAGGCACTTAAAATATGGCTTAAAATAAAAAGAAGCCTTTCAGGCCCCTTTTAATCACAGAAGAATCAGAGAAAGTGCAAGCTGATGGTGCTTAGTGAGAGTGTTAGACTAAATGCATGGGGATAGTCTTTAAAAAGGAACAGATTACTTCCTTGGCTAGAGAAAACATTGATTCTTACTTTTTCTGAAAGAAGCTAAGATTACTGTTTGCTAGTGTTCTTTGGATACAGCAAAAATATCTTCAAGTAAAACAGACTATCACAACCAAAACCAGTAAAATAAAAATGATTAATGTTTTCTTTGAAAATATAATGTAAAGACTACTAACATGTTTTCTGTGCTAAAAGGGCACTTATGCAGTGCCAAGCAATAGATTAAGTAGAATATGAATGCTTCTGTCCTAAGAGGGAAATTTCAAGTTGAATCAGTTTTATTACTATCTGACCATGAAGAAAAATAAGAGCATACAATCCATCAGCAAATTAAAATGATAGCCTCCTTCAGGAGAAGGAAGAAAAGTAGCTTTCTCTCCTGTTGGCTGTTGAGAATTTATGTTGTCTCATTTTAGAAACTTCCCAATGTGGTGGACGTACTACGAGGTACAGGCTGTTTATCAGTAAATGTCCTGTGTCTAGTCCCTTGGTGACTACTGTAAGCACTTATGAGTTGCCACTTAATTTTGGGTAATATGGCATATGTGCTTCCTTCAGTGTAGGGATCTAGTACATAGTGTTACTTAGCATTTTTAAAGTTTAGTCTTACTTCTTTTACCCTGAAAGTCTGTCTGCTTGCTTTATGTTAGATTCCCATCCGTCCCATTGATTGTTTTCTAGCTTTGTCATCAAATAACAGCATGCTCAGCTTTTCCGAAGAAGTCATGAAAGAAAAAGGAAAAAGCTTGATTGCTCTGGCAAGTTTTGGAGAAACTCCTTTTGTGAAATTCCTCCAGTCAGATGATTCATTTTTATCAATAATTTTCCTTGTAAAAACAAACTAAAGAGGCTCTTGTCTTGCCTGGATTCTTCTAAAGATTCACATACTCTTCTTTTGAATTGGCACTGTATCAAATACTTACTTGAAGCCCAGATTAGAACAGCTTCCTTTCCCAAGAAAGGAAGTAGAGTGTTATTGCTTTGTCACTTATTCCACATAGATGAGAATTACAGATAAGAATCTTGAAGTTGGATCTGAAGGTATCCCTGAGTGTTTCTGAAATACCTGTCAGTAAATCTATCATCCAGAAGCCAGGGGTGTTGAATAAAGTTGTTTGTATTTCAGATAGAAGAAAATTAATGAGGGTTTGCTGTTGTTTACCAAACAAACCATCAGCTTCTACATTCTGGATTGTATATAGTCAGCTTTTAAAGACATGACAGTTGAAGGCTGTTTTAAATTTATCAGCAGTTTGGTTGGCAGGAAACTTGCCTGAACCAGATTCATTTTATCAATGGACTTCAGCCCCTTTTTATCTGCTGAAATTTGGCATGGTAGAAAGACTGTGTTTCACAAATTAGCTGTATAACACACAGTCTGCTGGGTGCACACATCAATGAGAGGCTGCTTTAGAAACCTTTATGTGATTGAGTGTATACTTCATATGAGGTAAACATTTGTCTGCTCTTCAAAGTAAAAGAATTTTGGAAGTAAATACATTCTAAGTGTAGTAAGGCATCCTACAGACTGGAAGTTTGACTTGCAGCTTTGATGTACAGAAGACAATGAACGATATATAAACGCTTATTTTAATATCAGGGATTTAGGTTCTCAGTGTTGGTTTTGAAAGGGAATGTACCACAATATGTTTGTTACTTAGATTGATGCAGGCTTTTATGAGTCTTCAGATTTAAAAATGTCCTCTAAAATGTTCATGATTTAAAAAGGTTAAACTACAAACTTTTTTATTAAAACAGTATTTTCATTTTATTTTTTAGTAACTTCAGTGCGGTATTCTTGTCTCTGGGTATTCTAATGAAATGATGATATAGGGCTGCAGAAGAGGCAGCTGTTTCTTTTGCTGGTCACTTTCGGGTTTGCATGGCCTGAGAACACCCGTGATTAAAGTTACCATAAATTAAAATGCTAATGGTATGTCAACCAATATATTTGAAATAGTTACATTTGAGATTAATTGCAGTCTTTTGCTGTTTTTGAGGAGGCTAATTGCGCAAAATGAGGAAAGAAATATTCTGAGTGTTGCTATGATATGGTCATGGAAAATGCGTGTGTGCCGATGTTATGCCTGTAGAAGAGAAACGGTGCACAAAAATGTAGCATGCGTGGAGAAGGTTTCAGGGCTTCTTGGTAAAGTTTCTGTTGTTCCAGCATTTTGCAGTGTTATTTCCAACTCCTGAATGTTCAGCCATTAACAAAAATACTAACGGACAGAGAAACATTAAAATCATGCTTGTGAATAACTGGTTGTTTGGGTTTGTTGTTTCTGTGCCAGCCATGGCTGCTTTGGTTTCATTTGGGTAGTTGCTCTACAGTTCTTTCTGCTGGCTTAATAAGAATTTTATTGGATGTTGCATTCCCCGTTCTCTCTCTTTTTGAAGCCAGAATGGGCATAATCTGGGTGGAAGGTGTGTGGTTTGAATCTGTCATGGACACGTTTGCTCAGCAAAAAAATAACAGATGCTGCAAATACTAACAATTATGACACAAAATTCCTTTGCCTCTCCATAAATGTTGTGCTGGTTATTAGGTAGGGTTATTACAGTTGAAATCTTAGTACAAGTTTGTGTCTTTAATGAGGCTACTTCTTTCTGGCTTTTAAAATGCTATTGAACGCTGCCATAAATGGTCTCTTTATAACTAGCACATTCCTTAGCTTCCAGACACAGCCTCAAAGAAGGGGTGAAAATAGTTGTAAGCGTGTTTTCTCCAGTTGGTATTTTCTATTTGATACCTTCTTTTTCCCTTTACATTCCCTTACATATTCCCTGTTCATATATCACTGCATGGAAGTACTGATTCAGTGCTTCTCAAAAGTTTTCTTGTATTTGTCTGGAAAGGTTTTAGGCTGTTTTTTGGGGAGGGAATAGTAGTTAGAACTTGTGGGTGTCTACTTGGCAATTAGGAACTAGCATAACTATATTAGGAATATCTTGATTGTGCCTGCTGAATACTAGGGGTTCTAAACTACTGAAGGTCTCTACAGGTACTGTATTTCTATCGAAGGTTCAAGCCTGCTAATGAAAAAGACAAAACAACCAAAATCAGACTTGTGGGGAAAGATGAAACGAGTGTATTTTTATTGGAATTGCTTGCATGTCCAATAAACACCAGCATGTTGAACACTTGAACTCATATCATTACGTAGCAATTCCACTGCATGCTAAAGGATGTCGCATAACTGAAAGGAACAGCAGCATCTTTGAGTTCTAGAGATGATTCAGTAAGGTAGTTTGTACCTCAAATTAGATGGCAGTGGCAGTGTTTCTCGACTGCACAAACAGCTATGCTTTTTACTCAGCATTTGTTAGGCTCCAGCTTTTCAGCTTGAAGTCACTCAGTGAGGCTTACTGGGCAGGATCTCTGTTTCAGCTAAATAGGTAAGACATAGCTGGTAAAAAGCTCTGATGCCATTTTGCAAGGCAAAACATAGCATCTGTAGCAGACCTTTCTTTTGGGGGGGATGCAGATTTATTAAAAAGCTTAAGAAATCTTCTTCTGTGCCTTTAGCTATGGCAGCTTTGGTAATGGGGGACCAGCAGGGAGGAAATTCTAGTTTACTGCTGTAGGAGTGAAAGCTCACTGTTTCCTGTTTCAGATCTGGTGCCTTTTTTTTTCCACCTAGTATGAATTGGGCTGAAAACAAACACTGACCTCAAGGAAATGTGTTCTAAGGCGTGGGAAAAGAGGAAGAGTTTTGCATCTTGTGAAGGAAGAGGGAGGAGAGCTCAGTTGGTATTTTCCTCTTTTTTTCTCCTTTTTTTAGTGTTGAGCAGAAACAAAAGCAAAATATATTCTCCTTGAAACTTAATGCCTCATTCCACATGCATTGAAGTCACAAGCAAGGGAATGGTAAAAGCTGTGGGGAGAAGAAGGTTTTGATGGTAACAGATTATGGAATTTCTCAGAGAGAAGGCACATGATTAAACAAACTGTAAATATTCTTCAGATCTAGAGGCTTAGCTGTGAGCCCTTTAGGTCCTTATGCTGCTTACTTATATCAATTGTTCCCAGTCTGCATTGTCTATCCAGCTCTTCCTTTGAATGCTTGTCACAGGGTGCTTTTGGCTGTTTGTGTTTTAGTAATTTAATGTTTTGTCTGCTTGCTTACTTGCTCATCAACAGACCACAGATCTCTTAAGTCTTCATCCTTGTAAAACTAGCCCATTACCAGCGATAGGTTTGTTGCTTAACTGTTATGCTGAACATAAATGAACTGCAACTGTAAATGATAGTACTGCTAATTTAGGCTGAGTTTAGTGTGCAGATAGTATAAATATAGTTTCAGAAATGAGGGAGAGAAGAGGAGGCTTTTGGAGAAGTCAGCCTATATTTTGGTGCGTGTGTAGAGTTATCTTCGGTTGTTAGCAGTGTGGGGGAACGTAGAATCATAGAACCAACCAGGCTGGAAAAGACCTTTAAGATCATCCAGTCCAACTCTTACCCCAGCCCTGCCAAGGCCATCACTAACTCATAGCACCAAGGGCCTTGTCTACACAGTGTGTGAACACTTCCAGGGTTGGTGACTCCAGCACTTCCCTGGGCAGCCTGTTTCAATGCCTGAGCACCCTCTGGGGAAGGAATTGTAACCCTTTTCCATCTAAACCTCCTCTGGTGCAGCTTGAGGCCATTTCCTCTTGTCCCATCCCTTGTTCCTTGGAAGCAGAGACCATCGCCCTCCTGGCTTCATCCTCCTGTCAGGCGGTAAAGTCCCCCCTGAGCCTTCTCTTCTCCAAACTAAGCCCCCCAAGGTCCCTCAGCTGTTCCTGGTCCTAGGGAAAATATATATAGGTTTGGAAAGAAGAAAAATGTTGGTTTTACTCTGGCAGTGCCTAATTCTTCAGACTGTGCTGTAGGGTTGGGGTTTTTATGTTGGTGTTGGTTTTGGCATTTGGGTTTTTTTGGGAGTGTGTGTGTTTGCTTTTTACCAGTTCCCAGTTTTAACGTGGTACTGAAGAAAGTAGGATGTACTTCTTAACTGGCTCCTTTCACTACTGTCATTTGGCCTCCTCTGCATGATGTCGTATCAGCGTTGTTTTCATTGACTAATGCTTTACTGGACATAAATCTTCAATTTGTGAAGTAATGTGAATTCCCCTCTTCCCTGAGGAGCTACCAATTGGAGCTAAGACGTTACGGGATGCACTATACCATCTAATACTGAAGT
Source organism: Psilopsiagon aymara (assembly GCA_024733675.1). Taxonomy (NCBI): domain Eukaryota; kingdom Metazoa; phylum Chordata; class Aves; order Psittaciformes; family Psittacidae; genus Psilopsiagon; species Psilopsiagon aymara. The sequence continues at coordinate 74,535 of JANRGW010039971.1, forward strand.
GATGCTGTTCTTGATTCCCTGGGTAATTTTTGAGGGGATTTTCTTCCATGTAGCTCACACAGGCTTCCTGGAATGTAGTGGGGTTTTTAGACCCAACATTGTCTTGCTGAGAGCTCCCAAGGAAACCACAGTTGTCAGGCTTGTCTATTTATCACTTCAGCGGAGATTCATAGAATCATAGGCTAGTTAGGGTCGGAAAGGACCTTCAGATCATCTAGTTCCAACCCCACTGCCATAGGCAGGGACACCTCACACTAAACCGTATCACCCAAGGCTCTGTCCAACCTGGCCTTGAACACTGCCAGGGATGGAGCATTCA
>JANRGW010039972.1:0-66038 GCA_024733675.1 Psilopsiagon aymara
GGGGGGGGGGGGGGGGGGGAGTGGGAGAGTTCTGAGTTACATGCTGGTTCTGAGCATGGTTCTGAGTTACAGCTGGGCTTAAATCACGACACTGTTGTCTTATTCAAAATCAGACACCAGAGACAAGCAAAGACACAACTGTTCTGGACACAGAACATGAAGTGATGATTAATCTTTTCCCTGTGCATTCCTCTCAGATGCTTACTTCGCCTCTCACTTTATTCAGTTCTCAAAAACCATTTGGCTTACAGTTCCTTTTTCCTTTTGGTGTATATTGCCTAATTTTTGTTAATCATGAAGAAAAGCTGAAACCAATGATGATGTGACTGTACCAGGTGCCTGATACTACATCATGCTGGACATCATTATCTTGCAAAACAATCAAATACTTCTTTTGGCTAAAGAGATTTTTATTGGAGTAGGACTGAATATTCTTCCCATGTATTATTTTCTATACTACTACACAGAGAGCCATGAAATGAAAGAAAATGATGCTTAATAAACAGACACATATTCTCTAGAAAACATAAATGTCGGTCTTTCACTTGTACCTTCATGTATCAAAATCACGTAAGGAATGCCTTCATTCTGTGTAGGATACACAGAGTTCAGCCTTTATAAAAGCTGTATGTTGATGTAATCAAGGTATCTTGTATAATGACAGGCACAAGCATGGTTCAACGCAGGGAGGAATAAATGGGTAATATTACATCAAAGAAAAACAGCCCTCACAAAAGAGTCTGACTTGAGCTCTTAAGCACATTGAGCCATTCGGCCAAAGAGGAGAAGCGCTGCCTTTCAGGAAAAGCAACATTTTGCTTCTATGGATGGACTTGTCCCACATTGGAATTTTATACATAAACCAGATGTTGAGTTAAATCATTACAAACAAACCATTTCCCTACCTGGGCATCCTTCTACCAAATTAAAAACTGTTTTCTTTCTGTCAGGTGAAATCACCTCCAAAGCAACATGCCCAGATATGGGAGCTTAGTAGAATAATTTACCATACAATTACTCTGGTTTACATTCACAGTTTAGCAAAGCCAGGTGAGATCCAGGATCACTCTGCTGCCATTGAACTATGATGTTGGACAGGCACTTGCAAAGCATATTTCATCTAACCAGGGCACTGCATCATGACTAGCTCAGCCTCATCTCTCATGGTGTGATGGATCATCTTTCTTTTTCCTTTTTGGCTACACAGGGAACTTGGACAAAGAGAAATCTAATTTTTGTCTGAAACTCAGGCTAAGTGGTCTGGCTGCTGGGAGTAGGAAAAGCAGTCCTTCCTTGAAAGAAAGGTTAGAAAGGATCACCAGGAATTACATTCGAAGTGCCAGGGACCTCCTGTTTCCAAATGAAAGCTCCTGGCCCTTTCTTTGTTAAGACTTCCAGTATGTTTGTATGTTTGTGTTGCTCATTTTCATCCTACTCCTAGAGTGACACAGAAGTTGAGACACCCTTTTTGTTCTTTTATTCCCTTTCACAACAAACAACCAATTAATGATTAAATTATGCCCAAGCCCACACATTTTTGTAAGCCAAGTAGTTTGACAGCAAATTGTCACAGTACCTATACTGCTTCTATAGCATTATTTTTATCTCCTCTCTTGAAATGAAATGTCTCTTTGGCTCTAAATTGTTAATAAAACTCTTAGCACTATTAAACACCTTCACTAAAGGCAACTTTCAAAGGCCTGTTCAGTGACAGGATAATGTTTCACTGAAATCTGGGGCTGTGGAGCCATGACAGACACTGTTACATAGTAGGTTTGACCCTAAATGGCAATCTTAGAGATAAAAATAATTCCTTCCTCTATCTTTCTTCACCTTTTCTCCCTGCTTTTCTTGTTTTTCAGGTTTCTAATGACTTGCATCATCCACAAAAAAGAGACTATTACACTCGCTCACCAATGTTACTGGATTTCTACTATACCACTATTAGAAGAAAGAGACTGATTTCAGGACTTTTCAAACACTGTGAAAATGAGAAAGTAACCCAAACTCTGTGACATTAATTCCCAAATAAAGAATAAATGAATAAAATCAAGATACACGTAGAAAAAAGTACTATTGTAAAAAATCACAGATTTACAGCAACAGTTTGTGATCAAAGGTTTCTAGGATGCTATTGCATAAAAGCTCTGCTCTCCTGTTAAAGAACATTACAGCTTCTCTATTGTTCTCAAGCACAGCCCAGGTCAAAGAAGTAGCATAACAAATCAATTAATGTCCTACCTGCCTCCTTCACTAATTAGAGACTCAGTCTCCTCTCTCTCTGCTCTTGATATTTGAAACTTCTCAAAAGGTGAAGATTAAAGTAGCAGCTCTCAAACTTTTCCAGAGGGTTTCCTTTTTAAGCTGTACCTTCCCTGACAAGTATGGATTCAGTTGAGGTGAAAGAGCACTAGGAAATTTTTCCATCTCTGCTGCTTGTATTTGTTTTTATTCACCCCTATAAACACAATCTGTACAAACACTTCTACAAAGGAATCTCCTTATCATCCTTCCTCCAATTCCAACTCTAAAAATATTCAGCTTATCCAGAATATTAAAGCTAATTGTTCATGTTTCTCCATGTTCCAGGAAATTTAGTCACAGTACACATACATACAAGAAATGTCCCATCAGCAGCTCTGGTTTTGTGATCATCTTTCAGATATAAACCAGCATTGCCTTTCTATTTTTCCATATGAGAAATTCTTCAGTACCTGTGTCGGAATTTACACTTAATCTTTTAGATGCATGTTTTCTCCCTCCTGGTCATTCCACTCTGAACAGCTAGGACTACTATTTCCTACCACTGGTATTTGGCTTCCTGTACTTCCCATACCTTCAAGTCTCACTTAGGAAACCAGGACAAATTTAACCTTCACCATTGTGCTAGGGCTGAACATCTGATCACACAGAAGGGAGCAGCTACGCGGTGCACAGCCTCCTCCACCTAATAAATAAACTACACAACTATACAGGCTGGTCCCAAGCAGACTGCTACAAAAAGCCTTTCTATAGCTTGTGCATATGTAGCAACCCAGTAATTTGCAGAAGTAATTCAGGTAATTTCAGTGTATAGAAAGATACTCTCAGGGCTCTTGGCTAATTGACATTTAAGCAAAAAATTAGAAGAAAACAGCAGCACTGATCCTTACCCGAGAATGAATAGTTTCTAAAAAGATTCTGCTTTGGCCAGAATGTGAAGAATGCACCCAACATGGCTTTAAACTTTGTAAAACAGGAAGAGTTTTTGGTTGTTGACCCAATGGCCAAATGAGGGAGGGGAAGCTCAGTTGCTTAATGAACATTACAGAAGGTAAGGGAACAACAGGTATCCTTAGAAGCCTGTGGACGCTTCATTTGTGCAGTTTTGTCTCTGTCTCTGCCTAGTGATAAGCAGGAGTGTTTATGCACCTGATTTAGGGCTTCGTTCCCTAGCCTGTGCTAATACAGCTCACATACTGAAGCAAAAAGCCTGTTTCAGTATTACAGTGACACATCAGGAAGCAAAATGTGTTTCTCTTTATAACAAAACAACCACCTGGTTCCTCAAAGAGTTCTACAGTAAAAGAAGGTGTATGAAAATAAAATGTATTTGCTAAATTCTAAAGCTGCCACATGTGAGGTGTCATCACATGGATCAGACTACAACTTGCCTCTGTCACAGCTAGAATATGACAGGATGGGCAGGCTCATTTCCCTTGAAGACGTCTTTCATGCCAAAAGAACCCTCAGTCGGTACCAGCTGACTTCATAAGCTCCATGGAAAGGTTACTTGTCTTTTCTTAAAATCAAAACCCAGTCCTTTTTTTTTTTTTTTTAAAATGCATATTGCCAACATTAGAGCACAGGGACCTAATCCAATCTAATTATCCAATGTGCTGGGGTTTGTTTCCATTACACTGTTTCTCTGTGTGTAATGTAAGAATTTGTTCTTTGTTGATACAGCTTCTTGAACAAGCACAGATTTTGCATGTGTACACACAATCAAATATGACACTGGACCAAACCCTGCACACACATGTATCATACATGTGTAAGGGATTCTCTGCACATGAAAAGTATGCTGGAGTGATGCAGAGAATTATTACACCTAAGCAAATACCTGTATGTGCAAACCTGAAGCAATAGAGTAGGAGCACTTTGGCAGGAATTCTGGTTTTGGAAGGGTTAATTCAAAGCTCCACTACTCTTTGAACACAGCATTTATGAGCCATGTCCACAGAGGCTCTGTGCACTTGCAGCATTCCCTGAAGCCAGTGGGAGTCAGGGCTTCTTCCAGCAGTGAGCCATACACACATAAACTAAGTTAAAATATATTGTTTACATACTGCAAACCTAATAATTCACAGAATCCTTGGCATCGCAGTGCAGGGCTTTCCTTCAGACACAGCCACTTCTCCAGAGCAAGTTTTTCGCATCTTGGTAGCAGTTGACCCTAGAACCATTTTCAGACATAAGTCAGTGTTTTCTTAACCTGCCAGTGCCCTACTGTAAGCACGTTCATCATGCAGCTGCGCTCTTAGTCAAAGCCCCTTGGGAAGGAACCGCAATGACTGCAGTTTCACTATGGGATCTCAGCAGTGTTAGAGCAGTGCGCCCTGCTGGACTGCGCAGCGGCGCCCGCACGTCCTGCCCCGGCACTGCGATCACCCTGGGTCCACTCCCCGTCCTAAAAATGCATCCAGTACATCCCAGGTCGGAGCAGAGCTTGTCCTTTCACTGTTCTGCCGCACTCAGAGTTTTAATGTGTTTATCAGAAGCTAAGCTGGTGGATGTGAGAATAGAAACAGCAATCAAAGCGCAGCAGTGCTGGGATTATTTCTGACAAGTCTCAAAGGAGCTGCTTTATTTTTCTTTTCCCGCAGTTCAGATGATTTTTATCCTGATTTTTTTGCTATGGGTTTAGTCATTCCTTCCTAATTTCAAACTATCATAGACGTTAAAAATTGCCAAAGTATGTCAGATCCAGTTAATCCCTTTAAAATTTATCTCAGCCTCTAATACCTTCATTTACAATATTAGTTGATTATTAGTTTTATTTTAAGCAGACCCTTACTCATGACAACCTCTCACTAAATGGTGTAAATTCAGTTCAAATGTATCATCTCCTAGCTGGAATAACTGTTTTGAGAAACCAGTGGAGAGTTCATCCATTAAAACCAGGGTTATGGAACAGTTAGCAGGGGCTTCTATTACTCAATATTTAAGATGAGTGATGTAATTCCATCATAAGTTCATAAAAAATGGGTATCTAGAGAGAAATTCTGACATCATTCTCTAAAGAGCAAGTCTGTTTAGTTATCTTTTTCTACGAGCAACTTTTAGACAGAAAGATGACCTTTACTTCTGACTTTTCCTAAATCTTTCTTAGATGACACCTCTAACAGTAAAAAATGTTTTAATAGAAAACAAGTAACTTGAGTAAGATGATTGTGTCATTATAAAATATTCTGATTTTCCAAAAGCAGATGGAAAAAGCTTATGTTGAAAGGCATTTCTCAGGAAATGTTAGAAACATCTTTTCTACGGATTGTATGTTGAAGGAAACAGAAAATGATCTAATGAGAAAGGACAGAATCCAATTATTCCACAATTGTATTTCTGTCAGGAGCCAATTTTAGGCATTCCAGTAAAAGGCAAAACCCCAATTCTGAACTGTACAGACACTCAATGGAAGAAGTTAAAAATGAGAGCAGGTGTTGGAAAATTGTATCTGCCCTTGTTTTGCTGTTTATTATCCAAAAATGCAAATTGCTTTTTTACCAGAAACCTTCTAGCTATGCTTTAGCTTGAGAACATTTAGCATCTATTCAGGCTAGTGCTGAGAGAGAAAGCCATAAATGTCAGCACACAGCATGTCTGGATTTTATAATCACGTCTCTCAACATCCTTCTACATAACACACAGGACTAGGCAACTTCTGAACAATTTCCTCAAATCTTACAATTATATAAAATTGGGATAGAAAAAATTGAGAAACAAAGAAACTTAAGAATTAGGGCTGACAATTTCTTCGAAATGGCCCCATTTTCTTAAGTAACTGCAATGTGTAAACACCATAACTATAAGAAATCAACAATTTACACTCCCACATAAGGTTCTTCAAAAGTGAAAGCCTTTCTGCTATGTTAATGGGATAAATAGTGTAAACACACAAAATTCCTATTTCCATGGTCATGAATAGAGTCCTTTCCTTGTTACAGACACCCTCACCATATCCTTAAACCTAAACAGCACTATTTTCTCAATCCCTAGATCTAGACAGCATCGATAAAAGTGCACTTTTCTCTTTAAAACTCGTTGTCACTGCAGGATGGGTCCATTGATTGAGAAGGGCAGCAGTGAGCACTTACACTAAGGGGAGTTTGACCTAAGGTTTCATAAGCAGCATCCATCAAAGTCACCACCACAGCCCCACTGGCAACAGCAGCCCAGGACTGTGTCCTGTGTCACGAGTCCTGCTGGCAGAGAGCTCTGCTGGTGGGCCACAGGCTTAACCTGAAATACCTCCTCAAAGACCTGTGCGGACATCAACTAATCTAACAACCCTCCTTGATGGGCTGGGCAAGTAACACTACATAGCCCAAACACTCATATCCTTCCACAAACACATTCCACTCCTGACCTCCAGTACCGAGATGCCGTTTTAGTCTCGGGTGGTCTTCCAACACATTGCAAGTCAGATCCACAGCATCCACCAACATTTCTGTTCTGGGCCTCATTTGAAAGCAGCACTCTCATTACTCAGATGAGTAAGAGCTGAAGAATGAAACTACTGAACTCACATCCCTTAGTACCTCTACAAAGGCCTTTGTCCCACCAATCTCTCCACTGTATATTAACTGGCCTCTGTTCTCTTTTGCTTTTGTGCATTTTAAATACCTAGCAGAGGGCTCTAAAGTATTCACACAGGTATCTGAGGAAGCTTTGTACCTAAATAAATAAGTGAAGGGAAACCAGACCTGTCAAAGGCGAAAGTCTCACCTAAATCTCAGCGGACCACAAACTTCCTCTCTTTTTTTCTCCAACTATGAAATAAGTGATATTTCTATAACCTGGCATTAGCTTAAAGCTGTTGCATTGTGTGCTTTGACATATTTTAATACAGCATCTGGAGATCATTTCAAAGAGATACAGAGTTTTCTGCCCTACACGTTACCCATGTGTCTCAAAAGAAAGAAGCATATTCATTTTCCCATATATGAAGTTGAGGCTTTTTCTTGCAAGTCTTGCAAATACATCTTCCATTCTTTACCTTACTTCCAGAGCTGGACAGCCTAGGTTACCCACAGTATCTTGCATCCATTTGGGAACCACTTGCACATGATTCCTTTGATGACAGTTCCCATTAGCACACATTCATTTACACATACTTTTTTTTTTAATTTGTGAAATACCTTTCTTCAAGTGGATATGAAAGGTTATTCCTTTAATAGTCCCTTCCCCACAGGTAGATAAGTCGCATTCAGGAAGCTGTCGCTCACCATGACCACTAGATCAAAGGGGCTCCAGCAGAAAGACTATCTCTGAATTTGTGAGGGGTCTCTTGTCCTCTAAACCCTAGCTGGCATTCACATCAAATGATGGTATGATTCCATCCCACCTGCTTTAACATTACACTGTGGTTGGTGGAGTGCTATTTTCAGTAACATTACTTCAGGTCAGTTCACATAATAATTACTTCATGAAATGATGCAAAAATAAGTTGATTAATGTACCTTCCTTTGTCTTCTGAGTACTAAAACACAAAGAAACCCTTGGCTGGTCACCAATAGCTATGGTGAGATGATAAGCTGCACATTTGCCCAATGTTTGCTTTACAGCCAACCAACATATCTCAAACCAGAACTGATTCCTGGTCCCTCTGAATATGAAGTGCTGACAGGTAACCAAAAGCAGACCCTTCCTGGAAAGCCTAAGTCACAGGAGATGTGGCAACTGAAGCATGGGCTGGGGAGAAGGAATATCCTATCCAGATATTCACTTCAAACCTGTGTGAATCTCATTGATTGGAAGTCATGAAAATGTGAACACAAAAAGCTATCCTGAAATCTTGGTGCAGCTGCACAGGGCAGCTTCAGTGACCAGTGTCCTCACTCCATCCACACAACAGATTTCCTTTTCAGGAAATACGTGTCCAGAACAGCAGTGCAGACAGAACAAGATGGAAGGAAGGCCTGCATATGGTTCTGAGCTGATCCACTATCAAAATGGATTATACCTTTCAAAGAGATATTTTCTACCTATGATGGACTGCTTTTGCTCACTGTATCCCCTATTAACTTCAATAAGGCTGTCAGGTCTAATTATAAATCACCTTCTTCAGTGACTTTGCAGATTTTATAACACTTCAATCTCTATCATACATATAAAAAACTTTCTCACATTATTACTTGGAGCAGAGCAAACACAACAGAATCTACTTCTGACATTTACAGCAGCAGATATCTGTCCATACACCTCTAGCAACCAGCTAACACTGAAAGCATATTTTAAAAGAATATTTCTATATCATAGCTGCACTTTTGTAAATGAGATCTGAACCTACTGATACCTGTGGAGTTTTGCCTGAAAGACAACAGTTTTAGCCTCTTTCTGTATTATTTGTATCATTATGCAGTGAAAACAAGTGGTATCTGAAAGACAGAACAGCGACAAAAAGGCCTAGTAACTGCTAGGTCAGAGATAAGGGGAAGGAATACACTGAATCTATTTCATAAACCCTTCAGCTGCTAAACAAAGTTCAAATCCTTACCTGTGTTAGAAGGGGACAACAGTTACAAAGCCACAAAAATAAAAGAAGAGCAAAAAAAAGCTTTAACAGTGGCAATATTTGCTACATGCTTCATGTTCAAATAATCAGAATGCTGAGTCCACTTAGGAAATGCAAGATGCTGCCTCTGGAAAAAGCAGTTTGCAACACTGGTGCCAGATGGACAGCTCTGGACGCTATTGTCTTTGCTTGTTCACTAGACAGGGTCTCCCACTGACTTTAGACAGGAAAGATGACAATGATGCTTGGAAGATCTTAAAAAGCCCTCAGCATACAGCAGCATTATGACAAGTTAGACACTCTTGCACTCATTTACCCACTGTTCTTATTTCAGAAAATGCCTGTCAAGCACTGGGCACCCTGAGTAGATAATTCAATTGCCCAACTTGACTGCAGTTTTTCTCTTTCTCTTTCTGTAGTTGAGCCTGAGCTGGGAACTCAGCTGCAGCATTTCAACATTGATGATTCACTGTTTGAAGGACCTCCAGGGAAGTCCTACAGTACCTCCAGACAAAGTTCTCGCCTCTGGCTTTTCTTGGCTAACAGGTTTATTACCCACTAGAGAGTTTAGACATAATACATCCAAACACAGCTTAAATTCCAGGTTCATACATGTGCTAATGGACCCTGGGGCTCCTAATTACAATTACATCTTCATATCAGCTGAATGAGATGCTAAATTACGGTCTTGCTCCTACACTGTGCCTCTGCATAAAGCCACAGCTGATGTTGATCCCCAAATGGAAGAATGGGAGGGGGTACAGCAAGATCCAGATGTTGCTCATGTGAGTCAAGAAAGAAACCACTTTGTGATGTACAAAATGATGACAATAAATTAATGTGAGCAAAATAACATTCCCCACCCTGCCATTTTCCAAAACATAGCTCATGTCTTCAAACCTGAGGCTGTAATGAGAGGACAATTATATAAAATAATGGGAAATGTTGCTTAAAAGTAAATTTGGAGGTTTTTTTAGTTAATGCATATTTTTACACTTTGTTTCCTCCTTGAAAGTTTGACCAAAACAAATCTTCCTAAAGTTGATTTCTCTCAGGAGCAATAGGGTCAATGCAGCATTACACATTCATGCTCTGGATTCCAATAAAATAGTTGTTGCCATAGCAAAAAGTATTGTTGCAAAGACAACACACAAAATGTGAGATTAAAGAAGAAAGCTCAAAAGTATTTCCAATACTCTATGATAACAGGATATTTTCTCCTAATTACATGAAGATGAGAGTGTGCTACTGCTTTCATAGTCCCGCTGTGATGAGATAGGCTGGATCCTTTGAGGCCCATTTTTTAAAATGCAAATTTCTAAGTTATTGGGGTTTTTCAAAGTCACATCAATTCTTTTAACATTGTGCATATCACGATAGGAAGAAGTTCTTCACTGGGAGGGTGGTGAGGCACTGGCAGAGGTTGCCTGATGAAGTTGTGAACGCTCCATCCCTGGCAGTGTTCAGGGCTGGGTTGGACAGAGCCTTGGGCAACAATGGTCTAGTGTGGGGCATCCCTGTCCATGGCAGGGGTTGGAATTAGATGATCTTAAGGTCCTTTCCAACCCTCAATTCTATGATTCTATGCTGCCCAAGGCCAGGCAAGGACTGGAGAAAGATATATTGTGCAAAGAACTGGACATAAGTTATAAAAAAAGCAGGTCATACCTTATAATCTGGGAAAGAGGAAAAGGAGGGAAAAAGGTGATTTGGGGTAGTATGAATGGAAAGACAAAGCAGCAGAGATGTAAATACACATGTTCATGTAGTTTGGCACGCTGCTGCCTGCTCAGCCAGCAGTGCTCAATAAGCATTTTGGTAAAAGATACTTTCAAGAAAAGTATCAAATAATAATAAACTTTTCAGTTTTCAGGCTGTCTTGGACACCTCCCAGCTTGAGATGGAAGCATGGAAATGATTGCAGGAGTAGACTATCATGTGGGAAAAATCTGCATTGCTGGAAAGTGAAGACAGCTGTAAATAATGATGCAGAACCATCTGAGACATAGAACAGGGTGAAAGTGGGAGAGAGAAGAGCAAGACAGCAGAATGTGTGAAATCAGACCAAGAGCCAGGAAAATTATCTAAGTAGCAGAGTTTGAATGGACTCTGCAAGGGCAAGGTTGCAGGAAGCAGAGGGGGGACATTGCTTTAGTAAAACATGAACTGAAAGGAGCCCGCAAAAGCCTTTGCATGTGAGTTCACATCTTTATGTGAAGAGCAGGTTCTCTGCATGTTAGAAGAGGCAGAAAGATTTACCCATAGACAGCCTGAGCAAGCCCAGAGATGTGGGCCAGGCTAATAAAGAACTTCAGTATGGCCTTTGGCAATAGGAGAATACTGTGTGTGTTCGTGGTACTGAAAGGAAAGAACATAAAAAAAATACAAATGTAGGGACTAGGATTAGATATGAACTAAAAAGAGAAATGAAAAGGTAAGGTGCAGAATAAGGGTGTATGGGGGGAGTAGCAAAGTTCACTGAAGAGCGCAGCAATGAGAAGGAAGATGGGAGCATGCGATGTAGGAGAGGCCCACAGTGAAAGCTCTAGGTGAATGGCAAATGGAGACCAGCAAAGAGTTACATCCCACAAGCTATTAAGGTAACGTTTGTGCTCCTAATTAACCATCATGAGGCCTCTGACTTCACATTGGAAACATTATTTCAATAGTTTGTAAATGTTTACACTGGAATTCAAATGGCATCAGGCAGAATGCCACCCCACTGGGCAGTCACACAACACACCCTGCTTGACTTTGCCACTGGAAAGAGATGAAGAAACCAACCACGTCTTTGGGTTTCAAGTGCAAAAGTGTAGTGGTTCTAGAACACTTGTGCCCCTGTTTCTCTACACACTCTCCAGAGCACCCTTTCCAGGTTTTCACTGCTAATGTGTGTTGCTGCTTCTATATCCCTGCCTTCCTACGTTCTTTTTCTTCCCTCTTACCTCTGTCTTATTGCCCTGCCATTCTATCCCTCACATACCGTCCTTCACCTTTTGCAATACAGATTCCTTCTCCACTGCCATAGCACTAGTAAAGAGGAGGACAGAGAGCTGAGGAGAGTTGGTCACTCCTGATTTCTTATCTTCTGTTCAGACTTACTACAGCTATAGTGCAATCAGAGGGATGCAATTGCTTGCTTTGTCCTCTTGTGTGTGTGTTTCCATGGTGGAGCTCTCTGGTTGCATGTCCCAAAAATTTAGTTGTCAAATACAAGACTCTCACGTGAGCATGTTACAAATGTCATTTTCCAGATTAAAATAAAGAAATAAATAAGTGGCCAAATTTGAAGTTGTCACTACAGACCACGGAAGCATTGATAGTTCTCAAAAAGACAAAGTTTCTGATTTATACATACATATGATTGTATACACACACACCCCCCTACACACACCCCTGTAAAAATGGGCAAAACAATATCCCTTCTTTTTAGCCCTAACCCCAGCTGGAGAAATAGCTGAGCATTTTAGAGTAAACTCTCAAAAATATTTGCCCATGGCAGGCAGCACGGAAAATTTTTGTCCAAATGGTTTAAGTTTGGCAAAGTTATAAGAAACAGAAAACAGGATCTTATAATAGAAAGTGCTGGGCAGCCTTATGGCAGACATCACTATTTGTGCTGCTTGTAAGACTTCATTTGCTTTAATAGGAGCTGCATGGCAGGGCTGTAACACCCTGGGGCTTCCTGTCTTTAATTTCCTTTGAATATAATCTTGGTCTTAAGCCTTCCTTCCTAAATAACCTCTGTCTTTCATTATTTTTTTAAGCAAATTACAACTTAACAAGCACACATTCTCGTGAGACAGAGCCTCTCATTACAAAAATGACAGTGCTGCTTAGAATCTGCATTTCACGGTCATTCAGTAACCAGTTTGATAGGGCAGTAAATAATTACACACCATCATTGCCAGAAAGTAATTAAATAGGATATTATAATAAGTCACTGTTTATAGCTACACCTTGCATCACTCAGTTACCTGGATGATTCTTGCAGAGGGGTATTCATGAAGTGAGCAGCAGGGAGGTGTATATATGCAGTCCCAGGTGGCTGCACAATCTTCAAAGCCATAATGCATTATTTTGGGGTAAACTCTGAAGGTGTTTCTCAGCCCTTATTTAGTGGAAGACTATCACAAGTACAGGTAAAGAGATAGCAGGATGTGGCTCACCACTCCTGGATATATCAGATAAAAGTGTTCTGCTGGTATTGATTTTATATTCATTATCTTGCTGAGAATAACTTCCAGATCCTTAGAAAGGATGGTCTCATTTTGTAGGACTGGCTTCGCAGATTCTTTAGACTCACAGTACCAGGATGTTGCTTCACCCTCTGACGTGACATAGTCACCATTTATGAAGCCAGGGTCTTCTAAATGTAAGTCAAGCTTGCTGCAAAATCCTTAGCTCCAAAATCTTCCAGGGCTGTACATTTTAAGCCAGAATATAGCATTTTGAATTCTTTGGGCACTAGTGTAGCATTAGTGCTCAGAAATTTCAGCATAATTTCTTTATGCTGCTAAAAGAGATGTGCCCAGCTCTGACCCCAAATCACCATCATTAATAATTCAATTATGACATAGATCACAGTTTCACCTGAGAGGATGAGGCCCAGGGAACTAAATAAAAGTGGGCCCTATGTAAACTACTGGCTATTGGAAAGAAACTCACCCAGGCTAGTTCTGAAACACTCTCCATGATCTATTTATTCCCCTCCACCCTTTTTCTCTTTGTTACTTCACACATGCAAAGACATACTACATTAAGTCTAAGAGGAAAAGAGCCATTTTAGTGGCATTCCCTCTTTGCAGATGCTGTCAAAAAGGTTTTCTTTTGTTGTTCTGGATGCAGAATGCCTGGGGTGGCTACAGGCTGCCTCATGAGACCATCCTAACCCACTTTGTTGTGACTAGCGGCCCTCAGTAGTTATAAACTTCAGACCAATGTGATCAGTTGAACTAGAGCTGAGAACTTCTGCATTCCTATACCAAATATCCCTGAGTTAACCATACAGCTGCTCTACAATGGATTTTTAAGAAGTTATTTCTTGTGTGTTATTAAGGGCTTCTGTACATAAAACCCAACAGTTTCCCTTTAGTGGCTGACAAAATTATACAGCAATATCCCTAGTAAAACAATTGCTAATTGTTTCAAGAACATATTCAGAGTGAAAATGAATCTAAAGATCCTAAATCCTTCCTTTAGTAAATCAACAAAATTATGCAACCAAGTTTTTAATCCTCAGTTTGAATATGAATGCAAATTCCTGAAATACTTGAGTCACCTTATTCAAGGTAAAGACCTGGCTCCAGGAAAACTGATCCATCTTGAAAGCAAATAGAAAATAAGGGCTACACACATCTTCATGTGTGTTATACTAGTCTAAGTAAAAAGATGACTAACATCACCCTCGATTCAACTTTCCACAGCAATTAGCTAAAGTATCTCAATTTATCTTTCCCTGACAGTTTATGATTTTAAGGAAATCTGAGACTTTTGGGTTGTTGGGTTTTCTTCCTTTTAATGGACATTTTAGCACCATCTGCTGGTGTTAAAACTTGCTCTGGAAACTAAACACCAGCCACCTCCTTTATTTTTACTTCCTGAAGGCCCACTTCTGGCTCTTATTAGGAAAGGTTAACTGCTTCTTTTCTCCTACAGATCCCAGGATTGGATAAGTAATTTATCTGAATGAATCATGCATCCAGATGGGAGTATACCTTCTGCAGACCATGTATCAGTCGCAATACACTATTGGAGAAAACAACTCAACTACAGCTACATCCAAGAGTAGACGCGTTTGTTTCTTACAGTGTAAGAACAACAGAAAAACCCACCTCATTCCTTAAGGGGTAATAGAAAAGTTTTCTCCTGATTTAATGTGAGTTGATAGTGGTATTTGGACTAAAGAAACTATGCTGTGATATTGGAGATTTAATGTGGGGTGCACAGCCAAAACCTGACCTGTTAAAATTACCTCTGTCTGTGTCCAGTTACATAATTATATGACTGATCCCATCTAATTCATTCAGTTGCTTTCTGATTTCATGAGATTGCTTCTGGCTCAGCAGCAGTTCTTTCCTGTTTCAGAACCTCTCATGGCTTATCTGAAAGCACTTTAAAAAATGGTTACGCTAGGTCTCAGCTGCTACAGCACCTGAATACATGAAACATCTCCCACCTTCAGTAGAAGTTGCTCTCTGCCTTGGTTCAGCCAAGCTCACAAAATTCCTCTCTACATAACTTGCCAAATGTGAGGATTTGACTGACAACATCACAGAGCACTAAAAAACCTGCCAGAGATTTCAGGGACTCCCTAGAGGGAAAAGTTAATATCAATCCATATGAGCTCAGTGAGGTCTAGCAAGTAAATGTACCAGGGGAATTTCAAGTTGTTCTGTTCTGGCTGTTCTTCACATCAATGTCTCCTGTCATATGAAAAACTCAGAATGGACCTGGGGATCATTTTTTTCAGTCTTCTCTTTCAATACTCAGCATTAATCTTTGTGGCTCATGCTTCAATCTCTGTTCCACCTTGATGATCTCCCACCCACTGTCAACACAGCCCTATCTACAACTTTTATGTACACCTTCTTCTAATACCAGTGGTTTACAGGTGAAATTCAGCTGTCTGAACCTTAAATGGATACAGAAAAACAATTTCTCCAAAAAAGCACAATCTAGATTGCTGTAGCAGACAGGATGAAATGTCAGTTTAACAGCATAGAATGTCATAATTTCATGGGCTAGCAACAGAGCTGGGAAATGAGTTCCTGATACTGCAGCAAGCTTCTGTCAATCCCTTTACTATTAGTACCAGTAGGTATCAGTAGGCTCCAGTAAAAGAGAACCCTGCCATGGCCAACTTAGGCAGCAGCTGCCCCAAGGAACTGAAATAGCCAGAGACAATTAATTATCTTTTGCTTTCCTCTCAGTCATAGAGATAAGGTGAAGCAAAGCCCAAATCCTGCTTGCCCATAAATTCCCTATCCTAGAGAGTGGTACCTGAAGACTTTTCAGATAGATGTTCTCAGGTAAGTTTTCAAAGTTGTGCTCAAAAGGGTCAAGTAAAAAACTAAATCAAGTTATTTGTTAGAAAGATTTGTGCGTACACCTCCCACATTCACTGCTTTGAAATGAACTCCTTAATGTCTGGAGGGGATACAAAGCCTATGGCACTTCTAAGGTTTCAGAAGGAGGAAGAAAGGCCATGACCTTTAATAAAGATTATTCTAGAGAAACAGGACTGCTTGCCTTTGCCTAATCTTTTATAAAAGAAGCTTGACAAAAAGCGCAATGAAGTAATCTAAACCAATTCCTTAAGAAAGAGGTGTAAAGAAGGAGGACATTAAACACATTATATGCATTGATGGGAAAACTGTGACCAAGAAGTTTAGGCCAGAGCTGGTTCCATTGGCAGGACCCAGCGTCTCTGCATCACAAAATAAAGAGACATATTTAGTATAAATAGCCCAATTGTGGCTGCCATAAGTGGTGAATCTCAATCCAAACTCATTCTGAATTGCTTCTTTCTATGTGAATATCATTCATATCTAATTTCCATCAATACCAATGAGATTCAGAGAGAGGTTTATCAAGACGAGATGATTTGGGTGGGGATTGGTGAGAAAACTCTTTGCTGTTTCAGCAAAACAGAAACTGTGGAAGCAAATTAATTTGGGCAAATTTCCCATTAAAACAAAGCCAAGACCTTTTGAAACTATCCAAATGTCCTTTCCAAAATATTTTGCACAAATGAGTTCCTTTGAATTGCAATCTACTGCTTTTCAAATTCAAATGGATGTATATGCAAATAAAAGGTGAAAATTGAAATTAAAGCTTTCCAAATTTCATGAAACTAATTGCCTTGATCTCACAGATAGCATTAGTGACAGGAAGCCAGTCTGTGCACTGGGAACTCTGCGCAGTGGGACACAGACAGCAGGGACCTCCTGAGACCCACTGCACTTTCTTCCAGTGGCTGCAGGTACATGAAAAGTGAGACTGCAATACACTGCTAGAGATGTCACAGAAAGCCATGGGAAGTTTAGTGAGACTGATGATAACTACATTTAAAGACTGCCAAGTGTGCTCAGAAAACTGAAATGGCTTTCAGTAGGACAAAGTGTGGTCTCAGTACATTTTCCTACTAACATAACTTACCACAGTTTTTTGAATATCTGATTTTAGCTTCTATATGTAAGAAAGTGGGTAACTGAAATGCATGCAGAATTCCCAGTTGCTCATCTAGGTTTGTGATTCTGCATTTCTGGTATCTTGAGACAGAGGATGTCTTACAATACACGGTACAAAAGCTGTTAACAGATTATTCGACTCGTTCCAGTACAAACTGCCTGACTAGTTAATTATAGAAAACATTGTGCATTTTAGAAGTAACATTTTACTTACATGAAAAAAAACAAACATGAGATTAAACTAAACCAAAGACTTTATGCGTGTTTCTAGTTATCTGTCTCATCGTACAGGCAGAAGAAATGTCAGAATAATGAATAAATGTGCACTGAAAATCCCAAAACATCCCTCATCCCTCCATCTCACAGAGAAGAGTAAGACTTACCATTTGGGCTGTCAGAGGTCTTGAAGCAGTTCCATGTTAGCCTACACCCTTTCAGTGTCTGGTTACAGGTGTGGTCTCTTTGTGAAAAAGAAATGCCATACTTGCACATCCACAGGTTCTTCCATGCTTTGGAAAAGAAGAAATCATTTTTTCCCATTAATAAATACTTCAATTTGGAACTTCTGGTTTAATTACAATTTTTTCTACCCCAGGAAGTGCAAACTTGCAAGGTGTTATGGTTTTCACAAGCCATACAAAAGAACTTCAAACTGCAGTAAGGACTATTTCTGAGTGATGAGTGCTGCCCATCCACGGCTTCTCCTGCTGGATTACCTGGAGCTCTGTGCAAACTCAGTCCCCTTATCCTCACTTCAGGCTAAGCAACGTACTCACAAGAAGTAACAAAACGGTTTAGGTGGTTGATGCATATAGTTTTCAATGGGTCTTGCCAAATATGGGTTTCACTGGGTGAACAGGGATAGTGTAGGATCAATTATCTAATATAAATTTGCCATTTTGTGGTTATTCACTTTCCACTATCATTAGGTATAAGCAAGTAATTACTCAACTTTACCTCTAACCTAATTAGGACACTCACCTTCCAAGGGTATGTTTGCTGCTACTGAAAGAACACAAATAGTCTTCCGTTCAACTCTGATATCATAAACTATATGCTTCCTCTTGGAACTAATTCAGCTTTCACTGGAGGCAACACAAAAAAAGACCATTAATAAATTATGAGGGCCTTTAACACATAACAAGTGCTGCCCTGGAACTTTTAATAGTTCACTTCCTAACCAGCACTACTGTTCAGATAACTTCTGTTCCTCCAACCTCACACAACAAACAAAGAGTTCACTGAGGCCTTAGTTAGTTAGATAGACAGACAGATATTTTGACTGAGATAACATCCAAATGTCCCACTCACAGCTGGAGGTCTGTGTTCTTTCCATGGAAATCCTGAGTTTGGTCCACAGTAGTTACTATGGTAGCTGTATTCCTAGGTTACTGGGCATGCATAGAAGGTGCTACATGAGAGCAATATATCGCCATTCTGGTTCAGAACTTACAGGCAAAGTCAGCTGGTGCATGTTAACAGGTAATATTAGCATTGCAGATCAGTAACACTGATCTGACTATGACAAAATTAAACAGCAACAAATCCCTTCTTCCAAGTATCTTCCTGAACATAAAAGTATTTCTTCAGTAGCATTGAAATAAAAATGTAGTCACAAAACATTAAACTGGATTTCAAACTCTTGAAGTTCAAGGAGAATATATAAAGATGACATTTCTGCTTTCAAAAAAAGAACCCTTTGACTGTGATCAGAATAAAAAAGTAAAGCAAAGCCCAAGTATTAGGTACACACAGAAATAGAAGGAATACTAGCACACTGCAGTGAAGCCATGCTTAAGGTGACAATGAATTCAGCAGCAGCAAAATATTACTTCCATAGGAGTTATTATTATCACAATATAACCTGATAGCTGAAAAAGAGGGATCCCTGCCCCTCACTCATCATTCAGCTGAAAAAAGATTAAAATCCTGAGTTAAAATCCCTTCAACCCATCATGAAAAGGCGCAGCCGTGGTAGAGTGCAATGAAATTAAAAAAGATGTCATGTAGCCGTGTCAGCCACATCTGTGACCCATATGGTGCATGTAACAAGAGCATATGTCTATACCTAAAGAGAACATTATATGCTGTATAGGGCTAGGGCAAATGTAAAAGTGAAGTAGAACACCTTCACATTACAAACACAGTTTGTTATTGGTGTCACATCAAAGAAAGAGTCTCGAGGAATTATTGGCCTCTGAAGTCATTTAATTATGATTAAGTGAACTAAGAACTAATGTAAATGGTATTTTATACCCCAGTGAATTAAAGTATGAGATCTAGTCAAGGTGAGTAAGATTTACAGCCAAAACTCATGCAACCTTACAGTAATGACACTTTTACCACTAACCGAGACATTTCAGTTCTTGAAATAATTAAAAGTACTCAAGCAAATTTTGTTCTTTGGATACTTCTAATAAACCATGGACAAAGAAGAGAATAGGTTGCTTCAAGTGATTTATGTGCTTCTCCTTTTATTATATAAGGGACACAAGTAACGCAGGGAGAATACAACCTTCAGAGTTTACTAAGAAAAAGGAAAGTAAGCATAGCAGGATGCTCACAAATCTCCCTCATTTCGACTAAATCTGACCCAGATTAAGGTCTCAAGCCTTATCTTTGGCTAATCCCAAATAGCTATCTGCTAAAGAACACATTTGCTGTGTTCAGCCCCCAAGTGTAATACGAGCAAATAAAATCAGCCAACTCACTTTAAAGACACTAAGGGTCTTCTCACAGATTTTTAACTAGAAGGAAAACTATTCCCAGGTATTTGTCTTCAAACAGAATGAAGAGTGTCCAAGAAGAAATGCATAATGTATCAATGAATAGTTATATTTCACAGCTTTTCCAGCTGGAAGTAAACTCATTTTCCAGTGACAACTGTTAATCCACTCTCTTCTAGAGTCACTGTTTGAAAGGCTCCAGGTAAAGAGCAGAAACTTGGCTGACAGAAGAAAGTGCCAGATGGCTGCTGGGATGGGAAAAAAATTGAAGAGAAGAAAACAGTGAAATGTGAGTTGTAGAAATAAGGATTGAATCACAATATAAAATGTAAGTAGAGAACCAGAGCCTTCAAAATTTAACAGGAGCAATGTTAGCAACATAGCATCTACCCAAATGGTAAACCTGATGGCCTCAGGAGGCCCTTAAAATGCAACACAGCATTAGCAAATTGCATAAATTATATGTCTAAAGAGTGCTCTCTGAGCAGTCACTTTTGGCTGATATGGCCATAAACATTTGCACAAAGCTATCTCCCCATACCTAAGGTGTGTAAACCTGAATACTCAGGCAATACCAGCACATGTCTCTTGCACATAAAACTGTGCACTTTTTCTGTCTTTTAGAAAAAAATTTTAAATTCCCAATAATCTATTTGGGAATCAAAGGGATCAAAAATTATATGCTTAAAAAGCACTAATATAAATATTCATGCTGTGCTACCAGACATTACCATAATATAGGATAGTGTAGAAGAATAGGAATTTTGATGCCAAAATTCAGCTTTAAAGATGATAAGAGACTTGTGAACACAGATGAGACAGTCTGGGTTACAAAATACATATTCTTGACCTGTTGGTCACCTCCTTCAAGCTCTAGACACTAAAGTCAGCAATACCTTTATTGTTATTGTTTTTAAAATGTCTTATTTTAGCTTGCCTTCAGCAACACTGCCCTAAAGGAAGCCATTAGTACTGCATGTACGTTCATAAGTACCCAGATTTGTATCAACTTTTGCATATTTATAGTGCACCCCAGTTGGGGACAAGCATGGTGATTGTGTGATACAATCCACTTGAAGAACAGGGCCACCACTGTCAGTTGTGCTGGGTGGCAGAAGCTCAGTTACCCACTTCATATCCATCCTGAAAAATCATGGTTTGGGGGGAATTTTTTCAAATAGTGAGGCTTACAGCTGATGCTGTTTATGAAATGAAGAGTGCTGCATGCCACAGAGCAAGCCCAGTTACAAAGGGCTGTTCTCACACACCCGGACTCATCACACCCACTCTTAGGCACACTATTCTGTCACCTCTTTGTAGACAGAGTATTGTAAAAGAGCCTTCCAGAATATCCCAATTTTCCCCTGCCTTTCTTCATTTGCCTTTCCTTCCATTAGATGATCCTCAGCCCGACTGGTATGAGAGACTTCATTAAAAAATTCCAGTTGAACTGAACTAGCCTATTCTTCCTGCCAATGAAATTGCTTTTGCTAAGAAGTCTGTGTAAAAGACCAGCACCTGGAGACATGAGATTGCTCAAGGGATTGGTAACAGGCTATGGAATATTTAATCTCTAGGGTATTGGCTTAAATCCAGAGTCAGAACCAAACTTGAAGCATCAGTCTCTTAGGCAGGCTTCCACATGACACCTTTAAAAATTACACCCCTCAACTCAGGAGAGCCTTTACCAACCTTGTGTTGAGAAACTTTCTCCTCTCTTCAGTCTGAACCTTACAGCTGAGGCCACTGCAAGTTGGAAGGTTATAATTTAGAAACGTGCAATACATTATGCCAATACGAAATAAAAGTTTTAGTGCAACTGTATGAGCAAGCCCATGAACGAGATTTAGTGGTCTGTCAGAGGGCTGGCGTGTACACTCATGATTTCGCTGTCACTACATGCTGTAACACAAGATGACAGAACTACTCTGTGCTGAGAGCATAAAAATGATATGTATCTATGCCAACAATCTTGTGTTTCTTCCATACTGAATCTTTATGGATCAAAAATCCAACTAAAAATTCAGAATAACTAATAAACATATGAAGAAAATAATTTCTCATGGAAATTAAAAGGTAGTGAGGGTAGAAACCATAAAAACTAAAAACCACTTAAAGCCAAAGAACACAATGGGAATTGAGTCTGTTTTAAACAAAAGACATTCCCCTGCACCTTTTCCCATACCCAGCAGCAGCAGCTGTCTGCTCTTTGTGATGGTGTTGGAAAGAAAATTCCTTATGCCACTCCCTTCCCTCCTTCTGTTTTATCATTGTCCACAGCAGATTTCTTCACACCCTTCATTAAGCCTGACCCTCTTGCTGTTGAGCAAAGACAAAATTATTTCCATTTGATGTTTTGTATCACTGTTCCTCTCAATGAAAATGCAGTAACTCCCTCTATAAGTGGCTCCCAACTTAGCAGGTCTGTGGCTGTACAGTATCAGTGAGAGTGCAGCTGGAGAAATAAAACCCATGTAAATAGCTGAAAAGATAGGTAAAAGTCTGGGCAGTGATCCAAAAACACTAAAGTACAGACTCCCAACATCTGGTTCAGGGTGGATTCCAAGAAAGACAGAAAGACAGAAAAAGAAAGACAGAAAGAAAGGATTGATTTCTCAGTGTATATTTTTTACATAAGGTTTTCATTTGTTTTTTTAATTCATCAAAACTTTTACTCAATTATTGTGGTTTCATTTCTTCACCTGACTGCATCCCATTGCTTCACAATTTTAGCCATATTAATCAGAAGGAAGTAGTGCCTTGGACAGAAGTTATAAGAAGCCATCAGATTCATACTTGCATATTTTATCGTGATAGAGGCAAATTACAGATCAAACCCTCTAAAACCTCATTATCCAGGCTCTCTTTTTAGCTAGGACTGGGCTCATGACATATCCATGAGAATCCTATTCTGATTTCATGATCTTCCAGGCAAATGGTGTCAACAGAGCTAACCCTGACAGTTACTCAGCTTGTCTCAGCACCGCAGACTCCAGAGTGAAGCCCACACTGCCAAGGACCTATTTACACAAGGCACACAGGACTCGGCCACTTTGACTCCCACATTCTCTGCTTTGAACAATTTTAAGAGCTGAGAGCTTCTGCTAAGTTGTTCAGGGACAACGTAAGCTTCAAAGTTTCATACATGACTTAAAATCTTGAAAGCTCCCTGGTTTTCAGGAGTGTTTCTACCCTTAATGTACCTGAGCTGTTCTCAAACTCCTGCCTTACCAGGTTAAGTGAGCATATCATCTATTCCACATGTTCAGACTGACGTTCTGGCCACACAGAATGCCCCAGACTATCAACACACAACATCTACCACTGATACATTCAGATATCCTTTCCCCACCATGCTCGAAGAGAGCTGAAGATGCTGTTCTGGCTGACAGCTCACCTCTCTAGAAACGTAACACTTCCATCAGGACTCTCTCCCAAGCAGAAAGCCTGTGTGTCTTTACTTGACAGTGGGTTTTGCTTTGCATTTAGTAGCAAACATGCCATTGGGTCCCCACATTGCTCACACACCAGCTTTGTCCCCACTGTTTACTAGGACTCCTCTTCAGGGGACCAAGCTGCCTGGCTGCTGTGTGCCTGTGTTGCAGGTAAGGCCTCTCCAGCCTTCCAACTACTGCCAGTGGCATCCAAACCTCAAAAGCTCTTGATGCATGCACGCACAATAGTAATTAAATGCACAAATGAGATAATGAGAAGCTCTGAAAAGTCTCCAAACAATTTCAAATTTGCCTACTTTGTGCTTCAATGCTGCCTCACTCGGAGCTGAGCCATGTGCTTGTGTGCTTTCCAAGGGTTGTTACACCCAGAAAGAGAAAAAATCTCAGATGGTGATTGTGTGATTCTCCTGCCCAAAGACTAATTCCCACCTACATCTGGGCAAGGTGTGCATTTTCTTACTTTCTCCTCTCCCAAAAGAGAAAGAAGGTTCAGGACTGTGTTCAAGACTTGGCATCAGAGCGAGTGCATAGCCGGGTTGGACACAACTCTCTCACTCTTTGCCAGTGCTGGGCCTAAGCCAGGGGCACCAAAGAATTTATTTCCATGAGAAACCCTTTTCTGCAGCAAGCAAGTAGCTTCAGGTAAAATACACCGCCAGTAAAATGGCAATAGGCCACCACTCGTGTCTCTTAACCTGCAACGAGCTTTCCATCTATGAAAGGAGGCAATGACATTACTTAAATGGGAATCCCACTACAGCTTTGACAACTAATACCAGGAGATGAATTCTGTCCCTCACAACCAAAGCCCCTGAGAAATAAGGAACCTACTGTTCTTGAAGATCCTTGCAATTTATTCTTTAATACTGGAGCCTAAGGGCAGCAATTACATATGCATATCATTCAAACCCAAATTCTTTTCCTGAAATTCTCTTTAAATTATGCCAGTTTACAAGTCTACCTTTTCTACCTGCTCATAGCTTGCCGTCACACAAAGATCAGCTTTCTCCCCCAGCCTGCCCTCCTCCTGCCCATGTCATCTCCCTTTTCTCTTTGCATGAGCCCTGACTTTGAACTGACCTTTCAGTGAGCACAGTCAGCTCTCTAGACCACCAGAAAACTGACTCTGGAAATACCTGACTGATGTTCCACTGCCCCAGGCAGAAGAAAGAGAATAAAGCAGCCCGTTGCATAGTTGACAAAGCATGAGTGCTTTGAAAAACGACTGATAGGCCCTCCACCCTGTACCTTTGTGCTACCCACATCAGTCTAAATGCGTATGTTCACACCCGGGCATCTAGATCACACACTGAACTGAAGGAGCAGTCACAAATGAGAGGTAATTTCAAATCAAACAGTTTCCTTCTAAGCTATACTACCATCACTTCATAATGACAGTGACAGACAAGTTGCATGAAGTGCCCAGATCTAATCCACTACCTTTACCCCATCTCCTCCACTTACTAGATTCTTCTGCAGTCAAGTAATCCAGTGCAAATCTAATCCCAAAAGACAGGGCAGGACAGAAAGTTTTCACCTGCATTTCTTTCCAGTGAGTCTGGAACTGTTGGGTTAGTTTGGAGATGAGGAACTTGCTGATACACAGCTCGAGGGTTAAAAATGAGGTGAAGGAGGAGAGGGGAAATGTCTGAATACATACAGCCTCCATGACTCACTTGTTAGGCAGAATTAGTTAAAGCATTCCATAAATAATTAAAATAGATAAGGCAAAATTCTAGCCTCATATAGAATGCATTTTTTCAGCTCATAAGCCACTTGAAGAGGTGAATAATGAGTGAAGAGCACATCTCTATCCTTACTTTACCAGGTTCCTGCTTTACAGGCAAATTTCTACACAAAAAGGCATACTGGAGACAGCACAGCTTCACCCTGCACAATGAAGGCAACACACCAAAGCAATGAAGCTCAGAGGAAGTCACTTTTTACTCACTCTCAGCCCTCTGGCTTTTCAGCACCTGGACACCAGTTCTGAAACAATGACCTCATCATTTATCATTTTACCTTTCAGTGCTTTACTTAATATATGACCTGCTCGGTAAAATATTTGCAGACTTGGTACTCTGGTACTTTATCCCATTACAAAGGCACGCATAACATTTCACATCTCTTTCATGCAGGTGGTCCTCTGTTCTGACTCAAGGCCAAACAGAATATAAAGTTAGGCCAGTTCAGCAGTATAGGTGAAGGCATCTGAACTGAGGGGAGGGAGTATGGTAACTCCAGATGCCAATTGTGGCTATACATTTCAAAGATAGTGCTAATTTATTTATTTGGCTTACAGTGACCGAATCCATCTGTCCTGGACAGATGATCAACCACAAGACATTTAAGAATCACTAAGAAGCAACTTCTTTTTTTCATTAAAATTGTTCACATATGTCCCAAGGAGCCACAGAAAGGTGTATTAAAAATGGCCCCATTCTTGCAGGCAATTCCACTCCATTAAATATTATGAGTACACATGTCTCAGACCCAGTGCTTTAGATTTACAACCAGCAAACAGAATGTATCAATGGAAGCATCTAGACAGAGGAGTTAGGTACATCCAGGCAGGAGGCATTTCTTTTCAGCTTCCCTACAGAACACATTTGCACAACTGGTTTTAATTTCTATTTATACTCCTCACTGAGGAGAGAGATGTGAAATCTGGTGCTTACAGCACTCTGTGCTGATAGGTACTGGCAGTGCTGCCACCTCCAGTGATGACACTAAGCTGTGGGCCTTCAGTCACATACAGGTCCCCTTCAAAGGAAGTCTGTCCTTTCAGAAAAGACACAAGGCAAAGAAAAAAAGGCAAAAGAGAAGTCAGGAAGAAGATTTCCTCTGCAGTCTGGCCTTCCATTCCAGAACAGAGCTTGTCTAAGCAAAGACTGTCACAAGAGCAAAAGGGCAGCCCCAAAGACACACAGGTGACAGAAAGAGTGAAAAGCTCTTCACAGAGCCCTTTATTATGAAAGGTTACTAAGGAAATTGCTGGGTCTACAGTGACTGACTTACTATTCTCTTTTTTTCAAAGACTCAGCTATTGTGCTCTCAAATTAAGATTTGGCTTCGCCTTTTAGAAAGACATGAATAATAATAAAACCATATTGCAGCACATATGACTTATGATTAAGCAGCTCTTTGGGTTATATACAGAGGAAATGTCTGAAAAGGCACTGGCTGACACTTATCAAAGAATTTGGAAATGGAAATTACAGCAAGAGAAAGTAAATTAGCCAAGAATGTTAAAAGAAACAGGATATAATGATCAAATAGATGACATCAAATTAAAACCCCAGACCAGGACCAATGCAAAAACCCACAGGAAAACATGCTGTCAAGCTGGTGACATCATATTTATGTATGTCCTATGTCATTCAGATATATTCTGGTGTTTTCATTAAGGATACAAAGCACAAGATCTTGAACCCTGTACTTTTGTCTCTGTTGTATATTATCAGCTTTCCAGCTCTGCAGATTAGCAAAGTAAGTCCCCATTCATAAGTCTGTTGCTCAAATTCTACTTCAAGTCAGTGTTGGAAAATTGTGCTTTCCAGTAGCGTGCTTATTGTGAAGAAAGAGTGCAGTGTTTTCAAGACATGAGTTAACGAGTCATACTGTTAGTGTTTCCCAAATAAATTAATAACAACAACTAACAATTCATTCTTAAAGTTCCTGCATGCCCACAATTCCAACTGACTGTGGCAGGAGCCAGAAATGTGCTGAAGCTTTGAAAGGAAACCTGTTCGATGTGTTCCACCAGAGATCTCTAAAGATGAAGCTGAGGATGGTTAAAAGTGACACTTCAAAATCTCTGGAAGTACTAAAATTTAAACTCCTAAAGCAGTGCAATGCAATAAGCTTTTTACAGAACACACCCTCCAAGACTGCTACTCCCTTTACCTGTGCAGCCTGCCAGTGAGCAGCAGATTCTGTATTTATTAATGTTATGGGCACTGACAACAGCATCATCACAATCATTCAGTACCAATTATTCCTGAGGGATTGTTGACAGCATTGATAAAGCAATCCAAATAGAAAAACAAATCACCAGCATCTGCAGGAAGAGCTGAAACCTGAACTCATGTCCTGATGAATCTATTTTAATGTCACTATTTGAGATGTGTGTAGGTACACTTCGTACCTAAAGAACATCTTTGTGTGAGGACACCAGACATTTGGTGTTTGGGGCATTGTTTATTGTTGGTTTTTTTTTTTACAAGCTGGGTGTTAGCATTCCCTTCCATGTGGAAAGAGAAGGGGTGGCTGGGGATAGTGCAGAGTTTTGAACGACACAAGGCATTGCAATGAAAACAGCAGCAGCCACCTCGTATGCTGAGCTCCAGCCTGCAGCCTTCCATCACCCTTACTGCTGAGGAGAACTTCTCTGCAGTTGTTCTGTGTGAACAGCTTTTAAGATTTCAATTCAGAAAAGCACAGTAACAATACAAAGTCACGTTGGCTTCTGCAGCTGCTAAGACAACTGCCTTAGCTCTGCCCTGAAAAGAAATACCCCAAGGCTGGGAACTCTTTGTGTTTAGCTATTAGGAACAAGAGAAATGGAGTCAGAAATGAAGACTGACTTGTGAAAAGCAAGCCTGGATAGTGGGTGAGGCTGGTGAAGCTGTTTAAGTGAGGGCAGGCAGCAGTTCACCTATGTGGGGAGAAGAAAGCAGCTTGGGGAGGGTTATATAAGCAAAGTCACTGGTGGAATGTGCAGAATGTACACAGCGAGTGCGCTGGTTGCGCCTGGCCAGGCTGCAGGAGCAGCCTCCCAGCCCATGTGGAACAGGTTGCCTGACAAAAGGCATTTCCAAACTGCAGCCCATGTCCTCTGGCCTTGGACTGAAAGCCACAAAAGTCATCAGATACCAGTGTGGATGGTACAGTGTACTACTTAATGCAACTAACATGATCATAAATAAATCAATCATCATTTCTCCAGTGCCCTCCTCCCCTATTCCTGAAACAGGCGAGACTTCTGCAATTGTCGGCAAGAGCGAGCAGGCTAGATATATAATCAAAGGTAAAGAAGAAACTTCATACCATTTCCAGAGCAGTCTGGATTTTTTTCTCCTGCTGCTTTGGGTATTTTTCCATGACTGATTAACACATCCCTTGCAAAAACCTACCCCAACCCCAAGCAAATGAAGGGAAAAAGGGAATATTTCCATTCGTAATGAGACTGCAGTAACCACTCTGATGCTCACTCTTCAGGTGCCACTTGAAACAATCAAATCCAATTGGCAAAGGTATTGAAAGTTAGTCCACTTTAAATTGACACATGTTTGTAAAGCAAGTGCTCATGAAATCATGAAAGAAAACCTCACCCAGCTGAGAGGTAGATTTATCTACCTAATGCACAAACCCAAGGATCTGTGGAAATTTGTGTGCTGACTGCATTTGCTAAATCCCTACCTTTGTGGACTGGCTGTGGACATACAAAAGTGTGCAAGAGTATCCTCTGACTTCAGAGGATAAGATCAGTTAGGAACAGAATTCCACTCCTCCCCGCTCAGCTACAGGACTGCATCCTGTAAGTGTTTTGGGATTGCCAACACGAAAACTGAGTTAAAGTATCTCTAGTGGCACCTGAACCAGCTCTACTGATCAGAACTAATTATAAGAAAAGTTCACACATTGAATGTCAAAGATGAATCCACAGAGGAAATGTAACACATGAAACACATGTTTCAGACATGCTGTTCAAAACAGAGCTGGTTTGAAAAAAATGAGGTCAAGGGACCTGGAATCACAGAGATTCCATCAGTTAAGAACTGAAATGGCACTAAATAAATTACGTGCTTTCAAGTTACTCAGTATGCAACTATAAACTACAGAAGAATACAGCTCTGCAGGAGTACCCACCTATGGCAGGACAAATGTGGAGAAATACATTTAGAAGAGCAGAAACTATCACATACTGTTTAACTGGTGGACATGACTTACTTTCTGTTCCAGAAACACAAACCAATCTCTTCCTCAGCAGCAGGATTCTGGATGGACCCACTAAGCAGTTCTGTACTGGGAAACGGAGACAACAGTTAGCAGGCACTGAGAATGGGTCACCTTGTATATAGGCCCCTAGCAACAAATGGAGGCAAACATCTCTGAAGCCCTATCACACCAGCTCTGAGCAGACTTCAGCACAGGATGGGGGCACTAAGGTAAGTCTAGTTTAGAAGCAGAGGTTGTGCAAAGCATTTAGTTAATTTTTTAGGTCCAAAGCTTCACACAGGAGCACCATTTCCAGAGATAGCATCGTGTTTTCCAAAAAGGATTGCATTCAATTTCTGGTAGAAAAGGGATTCCCACTTCTGGAAATTTCATATTCTCAAGTGCCATTTTTCATAGGAATGGCCTCATTTCTGAGTTCATAGAAAGCGGAAAAAGCAATAAGACTTTCAGATGTGAGGTGATTTTTCATCTTGCTAGAAATACTTTAGCACAATTCTAATTCACCATCATCCCAGGAAAGGCTGCTTATAATACACTGAAAGCCAGCTTGGGCTTTAAGCCAGAAAAGCACTTCAGCATGATTTCAGCTTTAAGCTCAGGCACTGCACCACTGACTGCAGTGAGATGACTTAAAAATCATCACAATTAACAAGCTTAAATGGCTTGCAGGTTTAGAGCCTCAGTATGAACTTCCTATAAGGAGTATCACAGCATACAGCTATGCCCTATTGAGCTTCTAATGCCCCACCACGTGACCCAACCTGAGTAAGGCCCTACAGATGAGCTCCAGGTGAAATTTGATGGGAATGGACAATACCTGCAGAAGGCCTTCAGAAGAGGCCTTTGTATTCAAGAGTCTTTTATCCCAGTGTAGGTGAGAGTATACTTTATACATCCCAGGAGGAAAATAACTTAGTGAGAGAGCTCTCAAAGAAAGATAAAGAGTACAGACAAGAAATCTATTGTGCATAAATCCAGGTGGAATCATAAGTCTTTCTC
This sequence comes from Psilopsiagon aymara, assembly GCA_024733675.1. Lineage (NCBI taxonomy): Eukaryota > Metazoa > Chordata > Aves > Psittaciformes > Psittacidae > Psilopsiagon > Psilopsiagon aymara. The sequence goes on from JANRGW010039972.1 coordinate 30,107, forward strand.
AAAATGCTGAAAGAATAAATCCCTCTCCCACAAACTACAGAAAAAGATGTGGTTCCCATGCACAACTGAGTGGCAAAGCAACTTCCCACATAGGCACATCTGCCTCTTTTTCCCCTCTGTTCCTTCGCTTAAATTCTGTCATGGCAGTAAACACAAGAGGAGGCAGGGGCTGTACAGGCACACAGACAGGGGAAGGGAAAAAAAGAGGGAAGAGGATTTGTACTTTAGACGTTTGCATATGAATTTGGCTCCAGCCTGCATCGCGTTTACATGCCTTTGAACACTTTCTGTTTCTTTCTGCATTCTTCACTGCTCCATTTTATTTATTTTCACCTCTTGCTTCTCAGATCCTCTGCCAGACTCCTTATTTAATTCTACTTGTTGCACTAAAAACACCATTGTTGTCATCCAAATTAATGCCTGAACATAATAAAAACCTCAACATAACTCAGATGACTACTTTTCCATCCTTTGGTCTCACTTGAAGTTTAGTATAAAAGCCAGTTCTTGGGAGCTCTGATAGTTTACACAGGACCAGTCCTAGGTAAATGGCATTTCAGTAGGCAGGGTTTTTTTTTAACTTGCCTACCTATCTTCTCCTTCTACCAGTTAAGGCTGCTCAGAGTTCACCCACTCCACCTCCAGTCCCTCTTCCAATGTAATCCATTGCATGACAACGTTTTTTAACTAAACTTGATAATTTTCAAATACTGAGGTGGCCTTTGTGACAGGCTAGCTGAGAAGCAAGATAAACTAAAATCACCTTTACTTTACGGGGTGAAGGAAGAGAACAATCTCCTAAGAGTTTGTGGTGAAGTAGTATGGCACTACAGACCTTGCTACCGATTTTCTCTTAGGTCTCCTATGTTCCTCTCCATTCAGGTGGAAAAACAGGAAGGAAAAGACCACACAAGAAAAGACAAAACAGAAACATGATAGGACCAATATTTTCACCAAACCTGCCATTATCTGCCCTCATCCTCAACCTTTTTCACTGTGAAGGCTTCCCAGAGATGAGAAGGGCTCTGAAAAGACTAAATATTCTTTCACTGAGAATCAATTTTCTATCTTTTTAACAGTCCATCAGGATGGAAGGGAACTTAAGTGAATGAACACAGCAGCCCACACCACGAAGTCCATCAAGTATTCATTTCATGCCTCATGGCGATCAAAAGGACAATAGTGTTCTGTTTGAGGAGCTGGACAATCCTTCTCCATCTAAAGCTTCTGGTGACAACTGTGTATGGGGGTACTCTACAGCATAAAGAAGAATAAGAGCAGATAAGGAGACCCAGCAGATGACACAACATGATCACAGGGTAGGACCTGGTCAGCCTGTCACATTTATAGCTTTTAAATACTAGGTTTTGTATATTGGTTTTGGGAGGAGAAGAAAAAGTGGCAGATGCTAAAAGGAGGAATTACTAGAGGAAGGAATGACAGTATCTGAAGCATTCAGAAAGTAGCACGGACTCAGTTTTCTTACAAACTTCCATCTCAAAACCTCTCAACAATATCAAAAATTCTGAAGCTCAAATAAAGAATTCATCTGTTCTTGCTGGCTCTGTCTAGTGCCAGCTCTGTACTTTTTCAAGGGTAAATCACTGATTAGCCTGCAGTCTTTTTCATTTCCTTCATTTGAACTAGATGGCAAATTAATATCATAAGGTGAGTTTAAACAGCACATCAGTGAGAAAAACAGTCACTTGAAACATAAGCAAAACACACAAAGTGGGACTGTAATAATTTCTGAAGCTGTTTTGGTTTTTAAAGGATACCTTAAACCTTTCCTTACAGTCTCAAGGACTCCCACGTTATTTTTTTCACATAGAATTTACAATTATTCCTACCATGTATGTCATCCAGTAGCACTTCTAAATTAGAAAACCAGACTGGAACTTCAACAGCCTGTCTGAGTATTAACCAATCTGAGCTCCTCCACTCTGACAAAGCCCTGGCTAAAAGATAAAAAAGAAACACATACCTACTTGTTAGGAGCTGTTCATGCCAACTCTTCTTTTCCCTTGCCACTATGCACTGATCACAAATTAGAAAACACTTTAATATCATCAACACTACGCTGTGCAAAGCCAGATGAGAGAAACAAAGCAGAAGAGTAACAAAATCTTTGAACTTATGTTTATGCTGCTTTACCAAAGAATTAATTGACTAGAATATAAGCAGGCTGCTTTCTAGTCTGTAGATATATAAGATACTATTGAGCAAATGGTATAGTTTCAAAAATCCTTAATGATAAAACTTGTGATTAAGCCTAGAACATTTTAAGCATTAGCTTTTAACATTCAAGATATCACCTGATTTTGCCATTAGGTGATCTGTGGAAGCCAAATTGTAGTTTTCTGCTTCACTTTCCATTCATACCAGGTTCACTTTTTAGCTCTGACACTAAACACAGCAGGATTGAGTTTAAATAAAAATATGCAGTTTCCAGTGGTCTCGTGGATATGTTTTCCAACTCACAGATATTCCCACTCACATCAGATTCTGTAAAAAGCAAAACAAAAAGCAAGGTCTAACCTGCATTTTAGTCCCAAGATATCTGCCAGTGGTCCTTTAATCCTGAAAGATAAAACCACAATAAGATCATTACATTTATGAAAAGCAAAAAGCTTTAAAACTGGGGGGGGAGTGAGAGGGGATTTTGAGTATTTTATCATGCACTGATATATAGCTGACTGCATCAGGAGGTCTAAAACATGAGCAAAAGCTGATTTGACACTGACACTTCCAGCCTCAGCAGAAAAGTTATACTCTCATTTGAAAAAGTATTTATCACCTTATAGCTGATCTTTCCCATGCCAGTGTTTCTCTTATCTCAGAGCTGCTTTGGAGGATGCTCTTCCTTATATAACCTTATCTGCCATCAGCAACAGGTAACTGATCGAGAAGTAGTAGGTAATATATATGGCTGCCTCTCCAGGCCTCCTTTGAAGCCCCTCAAAGCTTTCACTGAAAGGCAGGGCTTGCACTTGAACTGCAGCTGATATCCCTGAACCATAATATTTACATTCTTTCTTTTTTCTATTGCTTTTCCTTAGCACTTTCATAAGACACTTACAAATAGAAGGTGAGACACTGGAACTAGACAGAAGGCTATTTAGCAGCAGAGTGCTGCCTGCGGCTTGTCCATGCCTATTCCTTTTCGATGAGTAGGGAAATACCAACTAGGTCAAGCAGTCCGTGTCTTCCTACTCTTGCCAATGCAAGACTACTACCCGGCACCTCTCCACACCGGCTCACACCCCAAGGGACTACAGTATCACTTGCATAAGTTACGTAATGAAGGCTGCTGAGAGCTTTATGTAGCTGGCAGACTGGGAAACCTAAACGGGTTCTTCTCACGGAGGATCTATTTGAGGTGCTTCCTCAAATAGATCTTCCCCTTCTTCATAAGTGGAAATCTCCAAACTCTAACTACTGTGGAAAGTGAGACCTGTCATCCTTCTTGCTGCCTTGTCACCTTTCTTCACAAGTTGGTAATACTGTGACACAAATAACCTTTGTGCAGTATCAGAACGAGGTCATATTGTAATACTAGTCTGAGGAATCACTCTTATTTAGAGCACAATTTGTATGCACATGGGTGTTTACTGTGCCAACACTGCAGCACATACATGCATTTTAATTAGGGCACAGTAAGTCATATTCTGCCAGTTAAAACATAAAAACATGCTAAAACTATAAAAAGAGGGAAAAATATTACTGTCTCCAGCTGAAGGAAAAGACAAAGAAAACTGCTTGTATCAGTCATCATCTGTTCATAAACCTGCACTTACATAGCTTAGAAAGCAGCTATGTCAAAATGCAACAACTGGTTTTTCATTCAAAATGCCTTTCTTTTCTATAAATAATGTTTAAATATGTTGAATTGTATTTCTGCTGTGAAAAGATTAAATTGACTAAGTAATTCGACTGATTTTAGTAACTTGATAATGAAAATCCAAGTATAGGCATTCCTTTTCACTGTTTCAAAAATCACAGATCAAATGATTCTTCTAGTAAATTTTCCATTCAGCTACCAGGGCAGACGTTTTTGGTTGTTCACATTCTTTTTCTTACAGAAACCAACAGAGCCACCTCTCCTCACACTTCATAAGACCATTTGCGTGGGTTTTGTAACATACTAAACAAATGAAAGCACATCTTGGAACAGAAAAAGAATAATAAAAGCTTCCTATCATGAAAACAAAACTTCCACTTATTATTAATTACACTTTATAGTCTAGAATATTTAAGGACCTTAAAAGAATGGTTTACCACCATGAAAAAAAATCTATGCAATGAATTATACACAAGTGTACATACACAATGGAGACACATAAATTATAGTGTCTTACCTGAAAGGAGACTGCACAGTATGCTAGTCACTATGTCGCTTCTACTGATTCCATTTCACTTTATAAATATGTGAAAGTTTAAATGTACATGTTTAGATGTACAAAGTTTAAATGCACATGTGCATGCAGATGCATGTGCACACATGTGTAATACATCTATCAGTGTTGTGTGATCGTGGTTCCAGGTCAGTGAAACAAACACTGTTGCAGTACAACCTCCTGTCACATTCACAATGACTGCAGTTTTCCACGGCTGCCCATGCACATTCATCTATTCCACCAAAGCAGAACCTGCCTATACTCAGAAGCTTTTCCAAGTGATTTTGAGAGTACAGTATAAACAACACTGAAATCAAAATAGCTCCACTGAAAAATACCCCAGGTACTCAGTAGACCCAATCTGCTGACAGCTAAAACACTGCAGGCACAGTTGCTGACTGTGCCCACAGGAACACTACAATTCCTGCAGATCCCTATGAGCTGGCACAGTGGGGGGTTGCATAGTTTCAAATGCTGAAGACTCAGCACCATTTAAGCATACCCTTGCATTAGCAGGTGCTGCCCTGGCACTACATGTGGCTCTTAGCTTGAAAAGAACACTGGATCACTTCTCAGGGATGTCCTGCATCTGCAGTAAGTTGCTAACGAAGTCATGCAATTCACTATTGGTCCTTCTGATATCCCTTACCAGGCTCAGGTATCCTTGGCTTCATTTACACTTTTATTTCTAATGGCATTCCCGTTTCTCCCTCCTTTAATTTGCTTCTTCCTCACTTTATTTTGTGAGGTTTTGCTTTTCTTCACACTTGAGTTGTCTTTCCTTTTGTCTGCCAAATGCTCTCTCAGTTTAGAGTCCTTCTCAAAACCATTAATTTCTCCACCTCTACCCTTCCCTTCAAACATAACCAATGCCTTGTCTCTTAGGCTGCAAAGCTTTTCACCAGAGCCTAGCTTGCAGTTTTTATTTGTACAATAACTGATTCACTCGTAACCCTTTGAAAATTCTTGCTAATATTCAAGTAGGGGTTTTTTTCCCCCTCACATTTGGGAAGTGCTACAGTGTTCGTCTTTTCTGAAGCCAGAGAGATAAAATGGTCATCCATAACTAGATGTACAAAACACTGTGGAAAAATTAGGTGCTTTCAGCCAGAAAAACTAACAATCAAGAACCTTTTGGCAGGTCTGAATTTTAACTTAAAGCTGCAAAATACATCATTTGAGATGGTTTCAAGTCTCGACCAAATCTTTACTGGAAATTACAGTAGCAAAACAAAGCCGAGTCTCCTGAGACACCCTCACATCTCAGCTAACGTTGTTAATCACCTGGCAGCTTACAATCATTCATTTCATGTAAGAGGGAACGTTCCAGATGATTCTGGAATTTGATGGAAAAGATTGTTGAATTCGATCATATTCAAAACTCTGGCAGTACAAGCCAACATCAAACTTGCTGGGCCCAAAATATGATTTCTCTTTAAACACTATTTCCTTCTCCTAGAGTTGAAATGCTGCATGGCTCCAGCTTACACTTGCTCTTTGCAAGACCAACTGGCTAGAAGTTTTACAGACAAAACCCAAACAATTCACTGTGGGGCCCCACCATAAACAAAGTCATATATGAATGCTATTTTTATTACAAGGGCTGTAAAGGCTTCCTGGAAGCTCATCTCTGAAGTTGCTGAACACTACATACCTCCCTGAGGTTTCCATGATACTGCCTCCAACTCCATGGACTTTCCAGAAGACAGGAAGATTTTGAATATCTTTCTTCTGTTCCAGCAGAAGCGCTCATGTTGAAGGAGAGCCTCATTAGCCAGAGTTTCATGCATTTATGATTAAGCATATTATGTATATTATGATTAAGCATTCGTTTTTTCTTCTGGAGACAGCAGAAGCATCCATGCATAGATCACCCAATTGCCTTTCTGTCTTTTCACTCCTGAGTTTTCATTTGGGTGTCTGGAGAGAATAATATTGCCTTTGGTAAGTGGAGGATGTTAAAGAGAGAATTTTTGCCCTGTGTGGCAGTCTAGTTTCTTACTCCCTCTCCTGCCTCTTATAGCATCAGCATGAAGAGTTTCTCCACTTCTCCAGTATGTTTTAAAGTCACATTTGTCAGTCCCACCAGTCCCACTTTCACATATAGGTCACCAGCCCTGAAAAACAGTGGGGGCACAAAATAATACACATTTCATGAAGCCAATCTTGTCAAAGAAGTTGGTTTTATTTTTCTAGACCAAACTTGTATCAACAATATCCCACCAAATAAATATAGTTAAGGAAATAAAGAGCCCAAACACTACATGGGCAAGCTGCAACAATGCCATTAATCTGCTCACTTACCTGTCCTGCCTCCTCCCACCCAACCCCACATCAACTCAAGATCTTTCAGATGTCTTTAGTGTTTAAACAAAGAAGGTCTTTTCCTCTGTTCCAAGTCTTATCTTTCAGTTACTTGCCTAAATAGTTCTAAGTGACAGTTTTTAGCATATAGCCTTTATCTCTTTCCTAGCATTATGCAGACCACCCAACACTTCAGCTACTTTTCCCTTCCTTCTCCTCCTACAGCTTGTTGCATCTTGGGCTGTAATTTCTCAGAGGATCAACACCACAACACATTCAACTTGTAATAGATTTGGCATGTGGCAGATGAAGCCCTGATCCTATCTGGTTGTTGGATGCTATCATAATAAAAGTGACACCATATATTTTAGGTTTAAAATAAGCTTCTGATTCACGCTCCCTGATATTGGCAAGACCATGTGAGTGTGACAGAAATAAAATGTGTGACCTCCATATCTGCAGGGGATCTGATTTAGGTTGTGCTCCCAGAGCAGAAATGGGAGAAGGGGGAGCCAAACAAGCAGCACTTAAGACTTCAATCTTTCTCCCCTCCTCCCATCTTAGTGTATACCTTAGCCTGTTGCAGGGCTATGCTACCATCCTCCAGGGCTTCCTTCTGGCTTCAACTTCTGATTGCTTCACAGTGTCATCTCTCAACACATTTCCAAATGCTACAAAACAAACAGCATTAGTCTATTATTTCTTACAATCTAAAGATGAGTGTCAAAGAGCCAGCTACTGTCAGGCAGCTGAGCTCCAAATGTCTTTCTAAACAGAGATTATTTTGTCAAATAAAAAGCATTTCAGAGCCAAGGAATGATCACATTTATTTTCTTATCTCCTTGATGAAACAGAACTAATTTCTCTAATGTTCAAAGAGACTTTGCTCGCAGAGCTCAGTTTTTAGCACTGCAACTCTTTGCATTCCCATCAGGAATATGCAGCTTAAACTTTTGATGTATGGATCAATGGGTTCTGGTCCTCATCCACGAACAAAGAACCTTCCACAAAACCCTCTCTTGTCCTTCAGAAGACTTCAGAAACCCACTTGCTAGTCTTTTCTTCATATTCCCAGTTGTAGAAACATTAAGAATTCCAGCACAATAGGCATGTTTGAATTGTGTGATGTGACCCATTTATTTTTGCAGGTTAACTTACACAGAGAGGTACAGAACTAGTGAAGGTGGAACATGCTTATGGGAACACAATCATAAGCAACCACTGTACCTCAAGTACTTGAAATTAAACCTGTTCAAACCAGAGAATACACTTTTCAGAATAACCATGCTTTAACAAAAAGGAAAGACACATTGGATTGCTCAATTACGGTGCCAAATTAGTGTCTGAATCTGAGTATCCCACATAAAATAACCCATATCAGGAGCTTGTAATTAGAGTAAACTCACACCTGATCCATCTCTCTGTAGTACTCTCCTGTATCGGGTCCCTCTGCACTAGTGCCTCATCTCTCTGCCAGCACAATGTCCCTTGACCAGAGAGTTCTCTCCCGATACCACATACCCCTTGCCTGGCTCTGCAGTGGCTCTACACTGCTCACACTGTCCACGTCAAGTACAGCAGTGTTTTGTGCCCCCTCCTCTTGGCCACTGTGGGTTGAAGACACCGCTGCTCTGTGCATATCAGAACAGGATAGTGCCTGAGCATCACAGGCAGGTCCCATTAAACACCCAGGGAGAAAAGCAAAGCTGTTGGCTTCCCTTACCCTCTCCCTGCTGCAGCTCCTGAGAAGTCAGGCTGTGGAACCAGAGAGGTGGATGAAAAAGATCACTAGCTTATTTTACTACATCACAGCACACATTCCTAGGACCCCAGCCCTTAGGGTCTTTACTGAACTTGCTGTGTATTACACTCCTTTGGCTGTCTCATTAAACACTACATTTGGCAAATTCCACCTGCCTTAGGCCATGTCTATACTATAAAGCTTTGCCAAAGTTTTGCACAACCAAGGTCATCTCAGGGCATGGAAAATACACATCCTGTAGCTGATGCTGCTACACTGGTGGGACTCCAGGGACTGATATCATCTGTGATAGCAACAGAGTCCATGTCAGTGTAACTTCTGCTGTTTAGAAAGGTGAAGTCCCTACACCTGCATCAAACCTTCTGATGGTATATACTGTGCCTCTATGAGGCAGTCTGTCTCATAGCCACAGCAGAATAAATAGCTTTTGCTGGGTGCACAAGACATACTGATTGCCAGTTCTGCTTGTACATTCCCATCTGCCTTCTCTTTGTTCACTTTCTTTTCCTTAAACACCATAGAGCTCCCCAGTCTTTACTCTGGAAAAAGGCTCACAGTTGCCTCAGGATGTAACAGAAATTCTCTGTGAATTTTTCATGTTGTGTTTACAAAATACACAGGTTAAAACATGCTTTTGGAGCTCAGTTTCTTGCAGATATCAATTATATGAAGGCTCTTTTTGTCAAAAATATTATCAACATTTCACCGGGGGAGACACATTCAATACCAAGAACGCAAACTGATGGGAGCCAAGGGTGAGGTGCAAAAAGGGCAACATCAGGTCTTTTGGATTGTCACTGACACACCATGACAAACATTCCCAAACATGTTCTGTGCAAAATAAACTGTGCCCTTTCTCCTTAAAGTAAACATCCTTGATATACTTACTGAAACCAGGAATGTGCCATTACTAATGATAATGTAGTGCAGGAGACAGCTTTTCTTAAGGTTACCCAAAACATTTCTGCTGCTTCATCAGATGCATTGTTGGAGCTCACCAAACCCAGAGCAAGGTGCACCTGTTTTCTCTCAGACACATCTTATTTTTCTTCCTTGGAATTACCAGCTGGCGTCCAGGTTTCCTTCAATCCCTACCAGACCTAATCACTAAATTGCTACCAGAGCAATGTCCCAGAAGATGGTGAATTGCTTTCTGTGGTGAAAGGTGAACTAGTAGGTGGACTCGGTTGACCAGAATGGCCAATGAGATGGAAAGAGCTGGTGCTGACAGTATGGGAAGTAAGAGGGGATACAGGAGATGTAGCCTGACAGGAAACCACTGTAGTTTCAGAGGCTTTGACTTGGGGGTTTTTGAAGCAGGAAAGTTTTAGGGAGGCTCAGGGGGTAAAGGAGCAGCTCAGGGCTGGCAAAGAGGTGGTTCGGTTGGGAGAAACAAGATCACAAACTCAGGGAAAATATTTACTGAAGCCCAGATCTGCTCCACCTGAAGGCACAGGAGGCAGCCTGGTTATTCATTGGGTTTTTCTTTCTTTTGCTTATTTGGATGCTTTGTGACATTACTCCAATATTATTTTTGAGCAGTTTCCCATGTAAGTAGATATTGAGTTCAGCCTCACGGAACGGCTTCTCAGCCTGTGACCAACTCTCAAGCACTGCTGCACTTGAAGAAATACTGATTTCACACTAGTAAGTGCAGCTAAACCAGCAGCAGAAACAGCAAAAGGCAAAAGCTAAGAATAGGCAACGCCTTTGAACTCGCATCCAGTTAGGGAAGAGAAACAGTTTTCAACAAACTCAGCACACTCACAATGTGCTAACAGCTTTGTAGAGCACTTACAGAGAAATAATTGACCACGCCGTCATGCATCTTGTTGCAAACAGCAACCACAAAGAATACCACCACTAAAACCCTGTTCTAAGGGGCTTATAATGCTAAAGTTATCATGATAATTTGAAAATGTAAGTAAATCTGAGCAACTGTGTGCACATACAATAAGAACGACTGCTTCCCTGTGGTAATCATCTCAAGAGGCTGTACCAACATTTTCACACTCTGGCTTCAGGAACCACATCAGGAAATCAAACAAATCTTATCCCATGTGTGCAGCAAACTTCTTTCTTCTTGCAACAAGCAAACAAGAGTTATTTTCTTAGCAAACATACACCAGACAAAAGTGCTACTGAGAAAGATCATAGGCTAAGAATGAAAACAGTGTTCCTGAGGAAAACAAGAACCTGGGGGAGATGGAATTGAATGTTTCTTACAGTCACAAGTGGCTGGAGTTTAAGTATATTCACTACTTATGGCTGGTGTTGCACAGAAGCAGCTTTGCAAAGTGAATGGGAAATCAGATCGCTCAGATGAGCACTTCATGCTGCTGGGGGGACCTTGGAAAATACCCAGAAGTAATGGAGAGGAACAAGTAGATGATGAAGCCAGGTATCTATAACCTCAAAACACCCAGTCAAAGCTAGATGGGACTTCTCTTCGGGGAGTTGGTCTCCAGAAGAAACCAGTTTTGCATGAGAAACCACCCAGGCTGATAACTACCAAGACTTGGTATTTTTCAGCAGATACGGCTTGAAGGTTTCCAGGGAATATCACTAAAGACGGCACTGTGGGGCAGGCTCCCTGCATGCAAACTGCAGAGCATGGTCAAATGTAATGTGCGTTATAAGAGACAAAACTTGATGAAAGCCTCAGTCCCACAACACTGAACATAGACTGTTACGTCTGAAAACAAGAGCACAGTCAAGTCATGCTAAAACTTTGTCTGCATCATATTCCCATTGATTTTTGCACATGAAAGAGAGGTTAGGACATCACATGAGCAGGCAAGGAAAAGAGCATTAGAGATGGGTTTAAGAGTTAGCTTTTCTTAACAGCCTTCAATCCAAAGACCATTTGTGGCTACCAAACTAAACCACACTGAAACCAGCACAGGGCACTTGTGGCATTTCTCTAAGCAGCCCAGCATCACTGGATTTATTTGCCAGTTTCCCTTCATTTGCTATTTCTCTTATGTCCTCATCGAGCAGGATTAATCTGGGAGGGTAGCTACATTACCAACAGTAATAAAGAAGCAGTGACCATTTTAAACTTCGGAGCTTAAAATGAGCTTCAGGGAAATGCTCATTCCCTGGTTTCATTTTCAGGAAAAGAAAAAAGCCTCGAGGGGAATTAAGGGGGAGGGGGCAACTCTTCTAAGAGGCTCAAATCTATCTCCCAGGCAGCACAAAAAAAATGTCGGTATTCTGTACCACCCAGTGCCTGCCCACTTCTATGCTTGATTACCCCAATAAATCAGCAAACCTGTTTGTTACAGGCTCTCCTTCCATTACAGCTGTTGCTCTGGTTAACATCTTCTGAATCATCCAATTCATCAGGATCACATATATGGGGGTTTAATCCTTTGATTTTTTAAGTTACTTTGTTCTGAATTTTTCGCTTCATCCCCTTCCTGACAGAGGAACCGGATAAAGATAAATAAGTCCAAGTAGCGTTGTTTTTCTCCCCTGCTTTTTATTTTGCAAGGGGAATGGGGAGGGGGAAAGGGGTAGCTCTCCATTTCACAGTTCTTTAGTGATATCACTCAGCACTGACAGCGCAGCCTCAAATCTGAAGTCTGAAAACCAGTGCTGAACTTCTGAATTACAGTTAGCCCTGTTCTCCCAGGCATTAAAATGCTATCTTTGAAAAATGTATATTAAATAGACCAATAGCTTGGTGGCTATTCCAAGCCCTCCATCGCCACAATGTCTGTCAGGACTTATTTCTGTAAAAGGAACAAAACCAGAAATAGAGTTACAACTGCAATGTAATTGCTACATAAATTATACAGAGTGTCAAAACTGGAAAGCGAAATGGGGAACGCAGGAGGTCAAATGCTTGCTAATGGGCTATCGAGTCATTCACCTGCTCAAAGCCAAATCAGACACCAGCACCCCCACTGGAAGGACACAAGAGAACATACTCTCTAACACTGTGTCTCTTGGCATGAGTTTAGGATTAATGCACACAAACATCCCCATAGTCATTCACAGAAGTTACTCTCAACATGTCTGTAGGCCAATCAGTTCAGCTAGGTTAACTTGTCAGGTTACTGGCAAGTGAAGAGAATATGAGGAGACCAGGCTGCTTTAGGAACAGTGATAATACAAACCTCCACCCTCTGCGTGACTTCAGCAGCAAGGCCACCTCCTCCATAGGCAGGGCTGGTGCAAACAAATACAAAGTCCTCACTGAAGAAACTAATTTCACCCTCTACCTTTCACTGTAGGGGAATCCCAGTCTTTTTGGCACTGCCACAATACAGTAAATCATAATAGCAGCCCATGACTAAACGGAAGGCACCAATCCCTAACACTGTTAGTTCATTTTGCGTATGACAGAAGAGGAATGATGACTGAACCTCAAATTGTTCTGTTATTTTCCTATTGATCCCCTTTGTTTTGAAAATCAGGCTGTGTATTTCTTTGTGAAAATGAGCTCCACAGAGATTCCTGAGACTGAGTTGCTCCAAGGTTTAGCTACCTCAAGGACAAAGGATTTCAAGCACAAATACAGACCATTTATAAGGAAAAAAAAAAAAAAAAAAAGAACTTTGATAGAGAAGGAATGCCTCCAATATTTTACATACCTCATGTTGGATAAGATTTGCACCAGGGTTTATAAATTCTTGAAGAAGAAAATATCACAGCCTTCCTTTTCTATCCTCCTCACCTGCTTTTTTCCATCTATTTTTTCCTTTTCAATAATGGAAAAACCTCATGGCATTACAAGCTAGTATTTTATTGACCAGTATAATGGACTCAAGACCTGAATCCAAGCTTACCAAATGAAAAAGTACCTCTCCAGCCATATTATGTCAGCAGCAACAAGTCTTCTTCAAGTTCCTATAACTATGATAAAGGATTTTGCTTCTGACTAATTTCCCAAGAGCCATTAATAATATATGGATCCAAAAAGAAAAGTCTGTGGCATCAACAGAAGTACTATGTCCGGCCTCTCATATTTAAGGTAGACAGACAAAAAAAAAGAAAAAAAAGAAAAAAAGAAAAAGGAAAAGAAAGCACATTCAGAAACCTTCCTTGAAAAATCTGTCTGGTATTTGCTACAGAAAGATTTAAATAGCTGCTCTTGATTGAATTTATCTGGTGTATTAAGCACTCAGAAAATATTTTGTACTAAAGGCTTTGAGGTCTTGCAGTGATTGAACACAGTTGCACAGTATAAATCTGACTTGCAGTGGAAAACCATAGAATAATAAACTCAATTTGAACAGAAGGTATTTTGTGAAGATCCTCAGAATCAAAGCAAGCAGTTTGTCTACAGTGTAACATCTCCTATAAGTAGGGGCTCTACAAGCAGCACATCTGGGTTGTCAGCCACAGACTGTAGGCTCAGTCATAGAATCATAGAACAGTTTGGATTGGAAAGGACCTTAAGATCATGCAGTTCCAACCCCCCTGCCATGGGCAGGGACACCTCCCCACTAAACCATGCTACCCAAGGCTCTGTCCAACCCGGCCTTGAACACCACCGGGGATGGAGCATTCGCAACTTCCCTGGACAACCCATTCCAATCCTGCAAGAAGCTGATATTAGCGGAGCTGCTCAAGACAGACATTTAAGACTTTTCAGGCACCTGTATTCTGCAAACAACAGAGTGAGAGCAATCTCCTTGAACCAATGAAGTAAGTCAGCTTCTGAGTTTAAAACACTGTCATTAGGAAAATATGTGAAAGAGTATTGAATAAAAGCAGCAATGCACATGACTGCCCCCAAAATACTTATATTTCATCACCAAAAGACTCACAAACACAGAGAATATATTGCAAATGCAGGTTCTTCTGCCTGACAACATGTCAGTCACATATCAATCTGTCTAACAGATAAACTCAGGCACAAAATAGTTGATGTAAATGTATCAAACACTGCTTTGGGTTAGTACTGAGTTCCAGTACTGTGTTTCAGCAGCACTAAGGACTCAGAGCTTTCACTGAATTAAAGAGACTGATGGCACAGGGAGCTGCATTAAGACTACAGCAGTATGTAAATAAAAAGCAACATTTCCACTTTCAAACTCCAAATGCCTGACTGAGAAGACAATATTGGTATCAAATAAAAAAAGAAAGATTCAACAGTAGTGGTTGCAACATCCACCTCCAGCTGGGATGACAACAGAGGCCAGGGCCAAACAGCACACCCTATGAATAAAAAGACAAGGCCTGCACCAAGTGAGACAAAAATGGGGCACAGAGAGAGGTTACATCAATAGTCCAGCAGCAACATTTATCAGACTTTTTGGGCTGACAAACAGAAATGGCATTGCTCAGAAAACAGGTTGGAAAAGATGACACTGGGTTTTGGACTCATTTGTTGAAAAGAAAGAAGAAAAAAACAACAAATAGCAACACACCCCTGACTATCTGACTTCAAAACTACAGACTGGACTTGGTAAAGGTCACTATTATTCTTTATAAAACAGGAAAGACTTTTTACTTTTAAGTCTATAATTAGACTTCAATGGAAAGTTACATTGTAAGCCCAAGAAAATTGCCAAACTTGCAATATAATTTGAAGAATAGTAGAATCTTTATGCGAGTCTGGTCTGGACACGTGTTCTATTTTAACAAGGACTTTGCATTGGAAAAGTTCTCAGTCACAGCAAATTTTTAGTACCATTGGAACCAGATACTTCAAAATATGTAGAGAAACAGATCATTGTAAAAGAGACATCAAAAGTTTTACCTTAAAGCTCTCCAAGGCTTCCAAGTACAGTGGGAATAAGGCTAAACAAGGCCTGCTGCCTCCCTCCTTGCCCCCCCACCCTGTGAGACTGCTTATTTTTGCTGTCCCCCATGAATATCAGTGGCTCATGGGGGCCATGGTGAAAGAATAGGTCCTCATCACATCATCATCATCACTTTGTACAGTTGGCAGCCTTTCTGCCAAGGAAGTCAGAATGCACTTAGCTCAGATGCTGAATTTCCTTTCACCTCTCCAAAATACAGTGTTTCCAGCTCAGGGTTAAGCTTGTTTGCAGTTCATGGGGAAAGGGAATGCTGTTGCTTGCACTGTGTGCATGGCTTACGAACAAAGGACTCTGGTTTCTGGGGCTCTTGCAACTCTTTAAACAGTCACTCCCTAAACGGAAATTTCCTGAAATTTGACCCTCAGATGTGAACCTCTTGAAAACTGGAGGATGAACAATCCGGATTTAAATCCCCCAGACTCAGGATCATGCTGCTTTGTTTTTAATTTATCCACACCTCGATTCAGAAGAAACCCAGATCTGATTCTAGCAAGGCCAAAAATGATCTTAACAAACCTCATCCCAAGCTGACCAGACCATCCATGAAGGAATAAACTACTCCTGCAAGATTTCTGCCATCTTCTACTCAAAGCTTGCAAGACTGAAGGCAAGATTCCAGCAGTCAATAATCTGAGCCTCAGTCACATCAGCCTCAACATGCAGACCCAAAGCTAACCACCACCTCTTCAGGAGCTCTGCATTCCCATAGCACAGGGAGCTGGACTCTCCTGCAATTAACAAAGCCACAAGCACTTTGTTAAAAACTGTGGTATCTTCCCCCTTGTTTGAACATTGTAGTAATAATGTTAACATACACTTAAATACTATGTACTATTACAGACATTCCATAAACACCTAATACTGTTCAAAAGACCTTTATTAATGTTTAAATATAGCTGCCATTCTCTGATACTTTCCAACAGGCGAAGAGACTCTCTCCAGAAGTGGTTGGATTTTCCAGACAGTCGGGGTCTACAGCGGTCAGACCAGAAACTGAACTTTGGGAGCTCTGCAGTAGTCCCTCCAGTCATCATGAACCAGCTTTGATGGGATCAAAAGGAAGCTGCATCAGATGGGATTTGCGGGAAGTTACATCAGACCTTCATTTGCCCAAAGAAGGTCAGCAAGTCAGAGTGTTCAGAAACAGCATGCAAAACATGGCACACATTGCAGGGTGTGGATGAAGAGGAAGGATCTTTCATAAGAAAGAAAAATAATTGACACGGCATATTTCATCTGACTGCAATTTTTCCCTATTTCCTGGAGAAACCAAAGCACAAAGAGAGATAACAATTTGAACACATTCATGCCTAGTGAGTGTATCAGAACACATATCTCCTGGTTTGCAGGACACATCCTCTCTCTCTCCTAACATGCTTTTTCTCCACAGCCTGGAAATGAGTGCACTGGAGACTATAAACCCCTAAATCCCCTGTTTTATGTGTTACCATGTTTATGTTTGTTGCCCTATTGCTTGAAAACAGAAAGGCTTCTAACTGCTGGTCTTTTTATTCACAATTCTGTTTGGTTCCAACTTGCTGTGAATGTATTTACAGCCTGGAATTTACTCATTGGTCAGAGAGACAAAGGAGATTGCACTGTGAAAGCAGCAGGCCTCTGGGCTAACTTCAAGAGGTGGATCCTCTTGATATCATAGGGCAAGGGCTACACTCTGTAAGGCCTCATTACAAACTTGGAAGCACTAACAAGTCTTAATTTTATTTCAACTTCTTTGCAGAAACTCAGTACTAAGAAGTGCAAAGTCCTGCACCTGGATTGGGGCAATCCCCAGTATCAATATAAGCTGAGGGCTGAAGGGCTTGAAAGCAGTCCTGTGGAGAAGGACTTGGGGGTACTGGTGGCTGAGAAGCTGGACATGAGCTGGCAGTGTGCACACGCAGCCCAGAAAGCCAACTGTGTCCTGGGCTGCAGCAAAAGCAGCATGACCAGCATGCTGAGGGAGGTGATGCTGCTCACTACCCCGCTTTGGTGAGGACCCCCTGCAGTACTGCATCCAGCTCTGGAGTCCTCAGCACAGGAAAGACATGGACCTGTTGGAGCAGGTAGAGAGGAGGGCCACAGAAATGATCAGAGGGCTGGAGCACCTCCACTATGAAGACATTACAGTCCCCTAATTGCACAAGCACCAGGAGTGAATTCTGGGGACAAATGCTAACCTAGGTGGGAGAGAAGAACAGGAGCCATGAACCACACTGCTGTCTTCAGCTGCAAATCAACACTCTCTGGTTGCTCTGAGACCTCCCTACTGAAAGTGCCAAGAAATGGGCTTATTGCAGTTCTGCCTGTGAATAACAAAAAGAACATCACTCAACAAGTGCCTTCTCTTTGTCTCCTGAAAATAAATATTCACTAGCTCTTTTCACATTAGTTACCATAACACAGTAAGTTGTTTTTTCAGCCAAGAGGCTGGATGAAGGTTCATCAGGGTGAAGATTCCCACTGTTATTTAATAACCTCTCCAGAGTTTGAAGGTCATCTTCCTTTCCCATCTCAATATCCTTAAAAATCTCTACAATGTACAGAAGCTTGAATTCTCAGAGCAGTAGGAAAGCCCAGCTCCAGTTAAGAGAGGCCTATTTCAAATGAGAGATGAATGCCCCAGAAATTCTATTCTGCTGTTGAAAGGCACACTGACCTTGAGGCTTGCAATAATGTCCAGAATTAGCTTGTCAGCAGCCCAGAGATCCAATCTCAGTTTTCATGGAACTGTTCCCAGAGCAGGTAGATAATGCCCAATCTTCAAAGTAACTATGTCTCAAGTTTATCAAACAAGCAGGAAAAAAATGACACACGAAAGGGCCTATTCACTAAACAGTGGCTTACATGAATCGGCCAAGCATGTGAAGATCTCTTTTTCTTGCTTGGGTGACAGAAATGTTGCACTACAAAGGGCAAGAATACAACTTGCAAGTACATTAGGTGGGTTCAGCATGGGCAGAATGAATTATTTCAGCTCAATCACAAATCTACTTTGACCATCAGAGTTTAGGACTTGATTCAAGTCTGAAGTTCATGTTTCATTGGCAGAGACCAAGAAAACCAGAAAACAAAAAGAGAAAAAAGCTAATGAAAAGTGTACAGACACTCAGCAGCTCAAGAAAAGCAAATTGCCTTAAGCCAGTGTAGCACAGGCTAGACATTTCTAATCCATGAATGAAAAACTAGATGCTTCAGGATTTATTTAAACAGAATTCAAACCCCTTGAAGAAACAATAAACTACAGCATAGGCTTGACCTACATGAAACAGGCATAAGCCATGTAGTTTGGTGGGTCTATAAAAACAACACAAACCCCCTCTCTACTCCAGTGCAAAGGATACTTTGTCTCACTTCAGCTGAAGTGTATTTGGATGCATTCACAGAAAGGGATGAGTAACAGCCATAATCTCAAGCAGGGGTGGCTAAACATCAGTAGTCCTGAAACAGGTGATGAAGACAAAACCTGACTCCTGCCAAAGATTTTTCTGTCCACAAAGGAACGGATCTTCCAAATCTGTGTGTTATTCTACGCAGATTGTTGACGCTTTGTCCACACACAAGATTCTTTTACTGCTAATTCTGTAGGAAAAGCTTCTGTATTTCTGTTTCAAGAAAGATGAGTTTATGCCTCAATTCTCATACTGTTAGCTCACCACAAGTGCTTGATACACTAGACACAGTTTTCAAGTAACTTACTGCTGTTAAAGTCATCATGATGAATACTGTAATCCTCAAATAACTTTGTTCATCTCAAAGCATCAATCAAGGTAGATTTCAGCCCTTAGTCCCACTCCTGAACTTATCAGTCTTCCAATCTTGGAGACTCCAGCTTCTTCTCTTCCTCCTCTTAGCTATTTAGTATGCACAGGGGCTTGGAGAAGACCAGCTTTGCCCCATGGCTGAGGCAGCAGTAGCAGTTCTTTGCAAGCAGATGGAGATGCTGCAAAGTAATCCCCCTTCAGTTCACTAAGGATGCACGGCTAAATTCACAACACGAGCACACAGGGCCCATAAAAAAGGCCAGACCATCCCCTTCTTCCCAAGATCATAAAGAGAGGAGGACACCAGCTTGTAATACAGGAGCTGAGTGACCAGAGAAAGTAGAAGAGATCTGACAGGGACAGCACAGGAAGAAAATGAAAAGCTTAATGAATGTTAGCAACTTTTTCAAAACATAGTTTTGTCCCCAGTCTCCAAGGACTCAACTTTTTTCCCCCTAAATCTTAACAGATCTTAATTTTTTAAAGAAACAAACCAAAGAAATGTATATGTTCATTAAGACTGAACTCTCAAAGATCACAATTCAATGGAAGCACAACAGAGAGGAAACAAATGACCCTGCAGTTACATTAACATCAGATTATCCAGGGAGAAGAAACCAAACCTATTTTCTTTACAAACCAAAAACTTTGAAAACTGATTCGCTTCTAGACTTGGGTCATGCTATTTCCTGCTGTTCCCATTTGGCATCATTAGAAATACTGTTACTGACAGAAACAGAAAAATCACAGAACACAATTCACATTGGCAAATACTAATGCAAAAAAAACCCAAACAAACAAACCAAAAACCCAGAAAAATGGATTGGGTCAAAACTACAGCCTCAATGCATTTGTTTCTATCCATAATCATGATTACTATTATGGCAACACCCTGTTTTAAGGATATAAAAACAAAATCCTCTCCCAAGAAATGACTCATTGTCTTCATTCTCAACTATCTGTGAGATTCCTTGGAAAGAATTTGAGATCCTCAATGCACAACTCTATTTCATCCCAAAGAGCTGTCAGACCTCACAGAGCTGCAATGCCTCATCACCATCTCACACCTGCCAGTGTACCTAACGACAGCCACTGCAGCTTCACAGCAGAGGAAACACCTCTCAGTGCCTGGCTCCCAAGGGCATCTTCACTGAGAATGACACAGACAGAAAACTCAGAGAATTTAAAGACAAGTCAAATGAACAGTGGTTGTGAGCCAACACCCACTGTACTCTATTGGACAGCTCTGCAGTTTGTTTTTGTCATTGTTCACCTCTTTGCACTCTTTTCTAGGATTATCTAGAGCTACAGGATACAGGACTATGTGCTACCTTGTTCCATCAGTCTTTTTTCTTCTTTTATGTAACTTCGGTTATATGAACCAGAGCTTTCTTCTTATGCACATTTTACAAGAGTAGTTTAGAAAAGACTATAGCACCACCTTTTAGCTCAATCAACTGCCCATAAAGCAGAAAACCCAGAAATCTTTCCTCTTACGCTGAAGATTCACTCTTTACAGTAGAGAAAGCTCACTAGCTGCGCAGTTCAGTCTTCAAGGACCATCTTGGTTCTAATCTACCACTGAGCCTCCATGTAAGAATCAGTGAGAAACACAGAAATGCAGCAGAGCCTGCTTTAAGCAATTCTTTGGGGCTTTTGAATGGATACACAAAATGCTGCAAAATCTGCTACAAGAGTAATTCAGAATAGCACCTATGTTCCAAATGCAGTTCTTGAGATATATCCCTGGAAATCAAATAGTTTTTCTTAGGCCTGGCAGGTTTCCTGATGTTTTATTTACAAAGCAAATGGCTCCAATCATGCTCAAACCATGGCTTCAATCATGCCCAAATGGCCTCTGTCACTTGACATTTTCTTCATTCAGTGCATGGTACCTACTACCCCACTGGAGAAGTCAAACCAAACCCAGCATTTTTTAAAAAAGAAAGTGCTTGGCTCTCAATTTGGGCATTAAGTGAAATGCTCAGGAGCCAAATGGATCACGCTGCATATGCACAGAGTGAATAGCTGAAAGGCCTTCTAGCCTGAAAGTATTCAGATGAGGTGGGTAGTTGAAAGGAATGTGCCGTAGCTATTGAACCTGCCCTGGACCCAGCCAGGATGCAAGTGCAAGCTTTGGCAGAGATCTGAAAGGAGGCAGTGAGGGAAGGGGAAGACAGCACATATGAGAGTATTCCTCTGTAAAGGGGTTTGGGGGTTTTCTTGCAAGCACAGCAGAAAACACAAAAAGTGCACAAACTCTTTTTGAGAGCAGGACTATGCCTGCAAATATCCCAGGAGGAAGGAGAAGACATCAAGGCACTGAGCAGAAAAGTGGATTGGGAGAAGAAAATCAAATTTAGGGGAAAAAAAGAGAGATGAATGGGTAGACGGTGGAGTTGAGGGAAGAAAAGTGACAGAATGATGGGTAAACATTGCAGAATTAGTACTGGGGCTTTCTGTACCCTCTTTCCATATGAAGTTGAGGGCTCTAAGTGTCTCTAAACGGCAGCTTCTGTGGAGATCATGGCTGGAATCAGTGCGTAAGAACACCATGGCCACTGTGGGGTTTTTGTATCTTTTTCCATCCCTACTTCTAGGCAGGTGCATTTGTGAGGTCTTTCAATTTAAACTCAAGAAAACAAGTAAACACATAACACACATGCCTGGCATCCATGTGATTTAGCAGAGAAATACTTGTCCTATTTTTCCTTACTTTAGGAAGCATTTTGGATGCTGACACAAAACAAAAGCCAAATTTATAATAGACCTTCAGAATCTGCCCTAGAAATATCAGATGTCACTGACTACTCAGCTGAAATTTACTTTCCAGGTAGGCTCTTATCTGCCAAACTGACAGTTCCAGCACCCAGAGGACCCCTTACTGGCTTGAAAAAATAATTAGTCTATGGCTTCATTTCAAGGTCGAAGTTGAATTAGTTCCTTTCAAAAGACCATCTTCAATGTGGAAACATAGGAGGATAGAAATTCAAGGCAAAATGGATTCTCAAAAACTACCCAAGAATAGATGACACCTAATACTCATTTGCTCAAGAAAGGTGCCATCTGGCTTCCAGGCTCCAGAGCAAAATACAGCTGAAGCATGTGCTCCACAGACAGCATTCCCATGTGCCTCTGATTTCAGTATCCAGAACACCTACTGCTCAAAACTGTCTTACACACTTAGTTCCTTAAAGGTGGACAAGAATTGACAGCTGACACCAACTTCAGTGACTTTCCACCAGA
Source organism: Psilopsiagon aymara (assembly GCA_024733675.1). NCBI lineage: Eukaryota > Metazoa > Chordata > Aves > Psittaciformes > Psittacidae > Psilopsiagon > Psilopsiagon aymara. The sequence continues at coordinate 52,356 of JANRGW010039972.1, forward strand.
CAGGTATCTATTTTCCCAGGTTTGATGTAAGTTCTGAGTACCCTTAATTAAGGGTGTTCATGTTTTGCTTGCTTTTGAAATTCTCTAGAAAAAAAACAAAAAGCAAGCAAGCAATGACCCAACCAACAAGTCAATGAGAAAACATCAGAGGCGGTCATGCTTTTATCCATGCCTGAACTTTTTTACTTGAACACATAGTCCAAATTCTGCTAAACATCTTTATGGCCATCTCTTCAAATTACAGAACCCTCTGTCAGCTGCAATTGAAAGAACAACTGAGAATAGAGCTGTTTCAAGGCCAGCCAAGTTGATATTTCATGTAATCTTTCACAGTGATGAGATCATATTCTACTACCAAGCTAATACTATAATCAACATAAGTCCCTGTTTTAGAGGGGCCATGACTGACACATTCCTTCCTTCTGCCTTAAAGGCACAATCCTGCTTCTGCACAACCAAGTGTCCAGTGTTTTTTGACCATTTCTTCAGAGTTTAGAAAAAGAAACACTCATTTTGCTGTTACATATAAAAATAGAACAAAGACCTAATTTAATGAATGAAATATCCTTGAAATCCCAGGTCAGATTTTAACTTGTGTAAATGTAGCTAATTTCCACATTGGCCCTCACTCCACTTAACCCTGCACACACTGCTGCCTCAACGTACAGAGGAAGCTTTTTAAGCTACCTTCCCACCCTGGGATGAGGCTCTTCTCAGGCAGCCTCCAAAGAACCCTGCAGAAATTTCCCCCTTATTTGCAAGTGCTCTGGCCAGGTTCACCCAAGCTTATTTAGTTGTCTATCTGCAAAAAGGCAAATGTGTTTGTAATTAACACAGTCCTTAGTTTACTGTATATAAATCAGGAAAAAGGAAAGATACTGTTAAATGAAGACAGCTATCAAAGGAATTACTTTGCTTCCAACTAGGTTCATAAAGAAAAAACCTTTTCAATGACTGGTTTCCGCTGGATCTAACTAGATGCTCTCATTTGTTTTGCAGGGGTCCAAAGATTGGCCCTTCATTAGGGCAAAGTTAAGCAAAATGGCTAATTTAAAACTCAATCCCTTACTCCATGGATTTTTGTCTTCCTTTTAACTGAGATGATTTGCTGGTAGCTCATTTATCTTCTCTGACAGATGCTGCTGTTTAGCTTCTGATCACTTTTCAAAGTGTGCACACACTCAAACCCAAATGATTGCAAGGAAATTTTATGTCATGGAAACAAGAAAAATTGGCAGCTTCATGATGGTGTTGATTTTCTAAGACATTATCCTCTGGACACTCATGTTGGTAGACTTCACACACAACAAACTTTCCTTTCAAAAAGTATGAAATAAAAGCATTGCTAGAAGTACCCTTTTTCAGGCCAAGTTCAAAACACTAACTCACCATTAGAGGCCCTTAATATAATCTTTCCTTACCTGAGAGAGCATTTATTGTGCAAACTGTGTCCCAGAAGGCTTCAATAAGGAAGAAAGCAACTACTTCCACAATCATACATGAAGGAAGAGAAAAGCTACCCTGTCCTAATTAAATTTTACTAGAAGAATTACTTCCACCTTCTCAGACTCGCCCCATCTCATTGCAGTTTCTGATTCACTTGCTTGCTCCTATGGTTAAAGCCAGGATGCTCTGGTAAACTGCTCCTCCATGGGCTCCCACAGAGGCGGTAACAATGCACAGGGAGTTACAAGGTCTTCCTTCAGGATGTAAATTTCTTGCAGTAACAATGAACAGCAAGTTACTCATAAGATCTTCCTTCAGGATGTAATGTTCTTGGGCATCATTCTAGGTAAACTACGCCGTTACTCATTGCATTAATGAACACAGCCAGATCTATTCACTTACTCTTACTACACAGTATGATCCTTAACAGCACAGAATCACACATTACCTCTCTACTCTGAACTCTGATACTGAGAGGGTCTCCCTTCCCCAAAGGAAAGCCGAGTAGGAACATGCTGATGTTGTTTTGCAGCCCTGTGCTATTTGATTAAATCCCCATTTGTTGTGTTTTTTTGACACCCCTTTTCTCAAGGCTGTATCTATCACACAGCTGTTCCACATTGAGCTGGGGAATTCATTTGGAGACTCAGGAAAGCAATAGCTTGGCAATTTCAGCCCTGCGAAGGCAAAGCTGAAATGCCTTTATGCAGCACCTGCTGAGGGGACCTTTTACTGCTTTCATAATATGGAACAGGAGTTTGGCCCCAAGGGGAGGATCTCACTATACACATGCAAAACCCCAGGTTCTGCCTCATTATAGTTATTGGCCTACCAATTAACCAGCTTCCTGTGAGAGCTGAGAGGAAGGCATTTTGTTCATTGAGATATTCAGGCTCTACAGTTCATGAAGCTTTTTACTTTAAGGACTGTGTATGTCCCTAATTGGTATTTGTCACCAGCCATTCAAAACAGTTTTCCTAGCCACAACATTACACAAAGCATCACACCCCACTTTTTACAGATAGGTAAACTGAGGCACGGGACTTCTTACCACAGTAATGCAGAGTGTCCATAACCCAGCCCAGGTCTCAAGACTCGAGGCACTGTGTGCAATCTGCCTCCACACAGCTTCTCTGATTGCTCAGCTATCAAATAACTATTTGTACACAGTTTTAGTAAGGAGTGTCAGAAATACCCGTTCCTGGAAATGCTCTGTGCTTGAGAGCATATCTGAGATACCCAGTCCCTTTCAGTTTAATCTAGGTCACTTAAAATGTCTTTCTGGTACATCAGCCAGAGTCATTCACTGGCAATACTATCTGCAACAAGACACTCCATTTGTAATGACTGTAAGAGTGGAAAAAACAGTAACAAATGTAAAAATGCCTGAAAGTTCTCCTCTCAATAAGCTATGTAATGCTTGCAGACTACTTAACATAAGCAGCACCTATGATGTAGGACATACCTACAAAGTGTTAAACTGCTTCTGTAGTAAAACTGTCAGCCTCGATTATTTAAAAGGTGTCTACCTGCAGGCTTTGCTTTCATACAGTGTTGTTATTAGCACATCCCACATGTCTGATCAGACTGGCCAATGCTCCACTCTGTTCATATTACACTGGGCCCCTCTCCTGATTTATCAGCCACAGAGACAAAAGTTTGGCTTACACTTTTCGAACAACCAAGATCTGTCCTTGATGGCATCCCTCTGCAGTCAAATAAAATCCATGTACACATTTCTCAACAAAGCCACACTAATGCCATAAACATACATCAGTGTTGCAGCCAAGACAATGATTGCTCACTGTGATAAAAGATTGGTATCATGTGAGTGCTGCAGTTGATTTTAACATACAATAGAGTTGACATTGCATGAGCCATAGTTTCCAAGCTCACTTGCTCTTTCCTGCCCACCGCTTTTCTTCAAGTTTTTTTCAGCTCTGTCTGCAGGCCCCGTCTCATTCTCCACACCTGCAACTCCCATTTGAATCCCAGTCCAGCCCATATTCATTCCATGCATCTCTGAAAACAGGAATACTATCTAGTCAATCTCTGCACCAGAGTCAAACAATTTATACTGCCTCCACACCAAGACAGAAAGAATGTTTATGCAATCTTTGGGCTTCTATTAAACATTAACATGCATGAAGCAATATGGGCTGGATTCTGAGCATATTATCCCTGATGGACACAGCGAGTAAAATACTGTCTTTAATGGAATTAATGCAGAATGTGTCCTTTCACAACCATTACAATTTTAAAATTAAAGGGGAGCTTTGCCTGATTCAGGAGCTTTGAGCAAAAGATTTTTTAAACCAAAACATGCTTTAAAATAAATGGGGTCTTTGATGTGAACCTATAGCTGAGATTTGTATTGCTCACCAGATGAATGACACTAGCCAAAATTTTTAATACCGTTTTGCATGCTCAGAGAGAAAGAAAGATAACGATTTCATTTTCTATGAATGGGCCATGACTAACTGTGAAGTTGCTTGCTGTTATCTACAGCAAACCTCTTTGTGGTCTAGCTGTATTTGTTCTGCATAATGAACAGAATGCCAGTGGTTTACATCTACATACTAGTGCTCTTCACTCAGAGCACTTTACAGATACGGCTGACTACCTTTAATAGCTAAAAATGGAGTTACCAGGGGCAAAGAAGATTTAGTGGTCAAAAACCAAGTCTGTGGCAAAGTCAAGAATAGAACTTGGAGCTTCTAAACTATTCCCAAAAGGCCTGATTTAACCACTACAGAGCATGATGCTAGCAGGGTGCAACCACAGGTTGAGCTCTGTGCCAAAGAGAGAAGCTGTCTATGGTATTGTCAGATACACTGTAGCTGTGTGCACTGTTGAGCATGTGCACATGCAATTTCCTTCCCATCCCCCAAACCTTTACGGAGCTTTTCTTATGTGCCACAAGAGAATAAATGCCTGAGACGTTATCTGCCCATTCCAAGAGTTCAGAGAATGTGTATGACATCATGGGCATGACTCCCCCACTAATCACATTATATGCTGTTTAACCTAACACTGCTAAGCTTTGTCTGATAACACTGTAAATACCATTTTATTGTAAATTGGATTATACAAACCTCCTCACAGTTTAGGTCAGTTCTTGTGTGAGGTCCTTGTCCCCCCTTGTCTATACTACCCCAAACTGAACCTTTGTGGTGTCTAATCCAGGGCATTTCTACAGAAGGAAGCATAAGAAGGAAGGCTAAGCCATTATCTGCATCTAAGTCCACACTGCAGATATCAGTGCGTGGACAGAAGACTCCATACATCTGTTCTTTCTCTTCCCTTGGAAGAAAATCAATAGGTTTCATTTTCCTCTTGAAGCTGGCTAGATTTCACTACAATCTTGCTGTGAGGTAGCATATACTTGAGACCTATCGTTTCCTTCTATCAAGCCTAAGCTGAGTTATTCTAGTTGGTAGCCATTGTGTTCTTACCCTGGACTTAAGGTTTCAGATTTGTTTCCCAAAAAAAGCTGCAGAAATGTTATTTTATTTTCAGTTTAACATTTGATTCTGTTTCCTCTGACAAACGAACCAGATTACAACTACATTAAACCAGCACCAGCAAGATCTCCAACACTGAGATGGACTTCCTGCTTTCTGAGAAGGATATTTTGATCGTCATGTTTTGATACATTTATTGCAGAGGGAGATATCTGAGAAGTTTCTCATCTTTTAGAAAACCTCAGCAACAGGATTTCCCAACATTTTTAGACTAGTGCACAAGATGCTCCTCATCTTGCTTCTCTAATCTTATCAAGGCCATAAATATCCCATGCTATTAAAGCAGAGGTTTGAGAACCCAGACTTTGAGGACTCAGCCATGCTCAGCTCTGCATTTCTGTCCTTGCTACTGTCAACACCAGCTCTCAGTGACAACCTGAATTCTGCTTCCCATCCATGGGCAAAATACTGAGGCTGGTAATGCTTCAGAGAGAGCTACACCAGCCAGGACGAGAACTACCAAATTCCACAACCAAAATAAGGCTTTGACTTTTGAAGTCGGAACCACTTCTCACTGAGCACAAAGACCCTCATTCCTTCCCCATCTCCCATACTTAAGACAGATAGATCCTATCACAATTAACTGAGAAAAAAACCCAAAGTGAGGCTCATCCTTCCTCTGCACAAAGATCCATAAGACGCAGTTGTCTTTCACTTATAGGCTCTGCTGCTTGTTGCTCAGGGCACTACATGTCCTTAGGGTAACCCTGTTGCAAGACATGGTATTAAGGAATGCTAGCAGCTCACAAAAGGAATGCAACAATCCAGGTGACTACACAGCACAGCTAACACAAGTGCTAGTAAGGCACTGAAGGCAGATTCTCATGTCCTTGAGCAAACCACCTGCCTTTTGCATTCCTACATGTTCCTTCCCATCTGGAGCAAGGCAACAGCAATGCTATACAAACACAGCAAAGGATGCTGTAAAATAAACATCTTGAGATCTCACATGAAACTCGATCTACATGAACTGTGATTACTCTATACTGTGCTTGTGAAGCATAATGCTATAGAAACTGGATTCTGTTAACTCTTGATTCCTCATGACAGATTTTAATAAAATTCATGTTATGAAACTCAAGTAGTCTTTCTGAAAAGAAACACATCTCATCCTGAAGGAGATCAGTTCAGTGGGCGTTAACCAGATGCAAGCAAAACTGTGCTCTCTAAAATATGTCTTCCCTATCCTTTGGCCACTTGCATAACTCACAAAAATGCCTTTACAGTGGTTTTCATAACCAGCTAGTTCCTCTCTCTGCAGAGATACAGTGATGAAGCAACATCACTTTTAGGGCAGCTGGTTGCTTGATCATGCAATTCTCATACAAGTTAACATTTCTCTAATGAAGTTTGCAGAGTATCTAGATGGTTTTTTTACCTCAGGAGAATAATGGTGTATTTTAATTACTAATTCATTAGAGAAAAAAACCCCAAACCTAGTAAGGTGAACAGAATTTATACACAGAAAAGAATAAGCACAGAATAATTAGCAAATCAAGTTCTTTACATTTTGAAACACTTATATGTGTCTCTAGAATCATACTATACAAATTAACCAGTACTATATGATGAACTGAAGTAACACTACTCATGTGAACCATTAGCTGTTAAGTTAAAAAACTTCAATCATCAAAAATGCCAAAGCTTTAGTCTTTAGCATAATTAGGAAAGGGGAGTTTGTTTATTTTATTTTTGCCTTCTCTGCCCCTCTGTTCTTTATTGCAGGATGTCCCATCTAATCACCCACTTATTCTAGAAGAACTTTGCGCTCAAACTTCCTAACTCCACCCCACACACTAATACATTCCATGTTTGGTTCTCCAGTGAGAGAACCAGTGTCATTACCCTTAAGGAGAGATACAGAGAAGTTCAGCTACTGGGCCAAAAATCGCCAAGCAACTTGACCACAGGAAAATGCAGACCTCTGTTGCACTGTGTAAATCTGTGCCTCAGTCTGAACAGTTGACAGTACGAAGAGTTGAGTGAAGTATTGAAAAAAGCTCCCAGGTGACAAGGCAATAGCACTTTGTATCTACGTTTAACACAGAAACCTACAGCCTTCTTGCAAGGAGAATGATTTTAAGGCAGCAGCACAGATGAAAATAACAAAATGATATGAGGATTAACTGATAATCCCCCCAGATACCACATGGGAAATTGCCAGACTGTAAACTATGGTATGAAGCCCTGCTCATAACTGAGCCTCACTGCTCAGTGAGGAAAAAATGAAAGAGAGAATAAATGACAGACATAACTGGTGAAAAGATCATAACCAAGAGACAGAGATGCTCAGTGTCAGTAATGGGGGACTCCCCAGCGGGCTCAGAATAGGGTCTGTGATGTGACTACTGCTGTTTCATATTCTATAAATGATCTGCAAATGCTGTGGGTAGGTGGCTGATGATACAAAGCCACTCCCCAAAATGAAGCCTAAAATTTATTCAGTGAGTGGATATTAAAATAGTAAATATAACTCCAAGCTCATAATTGAAAAATAATGTATGGGGGAAAAGTCATTCTCACTGTGCTTTAAATCAGCTGTTACCAGTCATGAAAGAAATCCTGGAGAAGTGGATACTTCTCTGAGATCAGCACAGTGTCAGCAGTTGGGAAAAACTATCCAGCTAGGAATTTTTAGAAGAATGAGAACAAAGCAGAAAATGGTATTATTCCTCTGTATAAATCCATAATATGCCCATCTCTTCAATACTGAGCACAGCTCCAGTAATCATGGAAATAAAAAGCTAAAGAAAGGGCAAGAACAACGGTGAACCAAAGCAGGACAAGAAATATTAGAAAGCCTTAGCACAGGGAGAACTCAAGCAAGTCGAAGCCTTTCAACCTGGAAAACAAGGAGAATAACAATTAAGTTCTAGACAAGCTGTAAAAGGTAAACAGCAATGATTATTTTAAAGTAGTCTTAGCAGAAAAAAATAGGGCACCAACTCAAACTGGCAGGCAGCAAGTGGGTTCAAAGCAAACAAAGGAAGTTCGTTTTCACACAATACCTAATGATGTTGTGGAACTCACTGCCACGGGATGTTATGGCAGCCAAAAATACAAGTGGGTTTCAAAAAAACTATAAGACAATTTTATGGAAAAAGGTCCATCAAGAAATACCCAAAACAATGATACAGCTTCAGGCTCCAGCTCAGGAAGGTCTCTAAACCAGAAACCACTGGAAGCTGGGACGGTTTACCAAAGGAAGTATCAGTCTCTACTCGTCCTGTTTTCCATACACAAGTTATTAGCCATTATCAAGAGCAGGATATGGGGCCAGACAGACCTTTGCTGTGACTCTTTTTGATATTTGGCCATTATTAAGTGATGCAGATGTAAACACCAACCCCTGTATGGTCACGGATAATTCTGTAGAAGGCTGCTATAGGGTCCACACTTAGAAGAGTAACATAAGAAATGACAGCACTTTTCTATTTGAGTAGCAGCAGAACTGGCTTTTTTGTTTCCTTAGGTATGTTCTGAGTATGTCCTTTCCAGAGAAGAGTTGTATTTTATCCTCCTTTTCATTACCTAAATACAGCAAAAGAGACAAATCCAGTAGAAACAACTATCTTCTGGAGTAGATAAAGCTACTCTACCTAGTATATTTTGGCTGAAAGCCACACAGTGACTTACATCCTGGTGACTGAGAGCTTCTGAGCTTAAACAGCTCTGGAGAACTACTGAAGGAACTTCCTATCAAGTTTGTTGAATATTGTCATGCCAGACAGGTCCTTTAGAACACAGATTAAACCTTCAAGTCACGCTCTAGGCCTAGGATAGAATTTGAAGCCATGGTAAGCCTTCAACAACAGAGTAAAATGGTGCTTTATGATTTTATTCCTTACAGACCCCAATAACCTGAAAATGCTTTGCAACTTGAACAGCCTCCTTATCTTTTTCTTCTCTGTCAGTGAAAACTCACTGCTAACTCAATACCCTACCACCCCTTAGCAGCTATGAGCCTAAGAATCAGGTGACAACTGCTCTAACAGGTTACTTACTACACTTTTCTTAACTGTTTCTCAAACCATGGTCAACAAATATGTCAGTGACAGGATTTCATCATTTTATTCAAACCTGTGCAAAGAAAGGTGTAATTTTTCAGGGAGAGTAAGTACCTGAAATTTTCAAATAAGAAAGAATCAAGGCAAAACTGTATTTGTGAAGGTCAACAAAGCTCTGATGTTTATTTGCAGGTTCTTGTTCATAGCTTGCTTCCCTAAGGGGTACAGATCTTCGTTACAGCAATTCTCTCCAAATGGGGGTTCTTGTGAGTCAGAGGTGAGCCAAAATGGTTCTGCTTCCTACTTGTCAATCATACTGGGATTACTAAAACCAGCAGATTCATGTTTGACACCAAAATTAACAATAACTGGAAAAGGTGGGTACTTCTTCTTTTGTAAATCACCTCATTTATTTAGACACCTGATCCCAAGACCCAGGTAGGGGAGTCTGAAGGTTTTTCCTTAGACCTTTACTTTTATTCTGCCATCACTTCTAAACTTGCCACAGAAATATATACATACTTCTATATATTGACTGAAATCCTGTTGTCTCATTCATGTTGTCTTCCATCAGAAATCCTTCCACAAGACAGCAGTGAGAGTCCTCATGTCAAGGACTCTGGTTTGTGACGCACATCTTAACGCAGTATCCAGCACAAACAGGGTCTAAGGCGTGGCGCTGGTACTACAAAACATAATAATAATAGTAGCTTAAGTAAAAACAATCAAAGATGAAAACCAATAAACCATCCTCTGCTCCCCTTAAGAAAATGTGTTTATTCACCCCCTCACAAAGGAGGTTGCCCTATTTATCTGCCAGGAAACCTCAGACATTCCTTGCATGTGCAGCACAGATGGTCACCGCACAACAAAAGGCAGAAGGGCTCCCTGCATAGTCATGATGCACGTGTCTGGTTTCTGGATATACAGAAACTTGGTCAGTGCTACTGCTCCAGCAGGGCTGCTCTGCATCCGAAATCCCAAACAAACACAGAATGCCATCAATATCCTTTGAACAACATCTCCTAGTGGAAAAAAAGACTGCTTGGGAAAACGGAGAAGCACAGCAGTGACCTTGGTTGCGAGTCTTAATTCATTAGTGCACATAAATTGTTTTGAGATCCCGAGGGGGGAAGTGCTAAGGAAGCAGAAGTATTATTTATTAAATCTCCTTTATCCTCAGATATTCTTCGCATCTGATTTTTCATTCATGGTCATTGCTACTTCAAATATTTTTCAGCTGTCTTGATCTTTTCTTTACCAAATGGGATTGCCCCAGGCAGAGGACATGCAGTATCCAGATCTGCTCATTGCATTTATTTATCTTGCTCTTTTCTAATTAATTTACTGCTTTGACCCCAGCCCTGCTCTCCTTTTGATTTTATAATCAGATATCAAATGTGGCTGCTCTCCATGAATAGCAATCATTTAGCAAACAAATGCCATTAATATTTTTACTATTTTGTTAAGCACATGCTTCTACAGTGTATGGGAAGGGGACTGCAAGGTCCATTTTAGCAAACTGGGCATTAATATCGTTGCTAATTCTTTGGTGAACGGAAAGGCCGAGCAGTTTAGCAGTAACCATTTCAGCTCCCAAGGCAGACAATATAAGGTATAATCAAAAAATAAACCTGGGGGAACTGAATGAAACAAAGCAGAGCAGAAAATTAATTTGGCAACACGGAATTTTCTGTGACACAAACTGTGTACAAGTTTCTGTCCTCTTAAGAAATCACTGAGTGCAGAAATATATTCTATGCAATACATGAAAAAAATCACTGAACATGACAGCCTTCAGTATTTCAAATACATGCCTTTCTTTTCTCCATACAACGCAGGACACAAATCTGCTTTTTCCTCGGCTTAGCAAAAGCATAAATGCACTAGGAAATTAAAGACAAAAAAAACAGAGAGAGAAAGCTACCTTTTCTGTATCCTGTTGTGCCTAAACACACTGTACCAGCCTGGACAACCTCTCAATAAAACATACTGTGGCCACTTCAAAAGCTGACCATAATCACAAGAGTTAAGTGAGGAATGTCAACTTGGTTGGGGGATTGCACTGCTGTTGTTATACATTACTTAAGCATGCAGGTTTGTGTTTTTTACTTTATCTTGGATTTTACTGTAATGTAATTGAACTCTGTTCCCTCCTTCAGTATCCTAAGTGTCTGTCTAAGTGCTTGTAAGGATTTGGGCTTAAGGATATTGTAACAGATCCAGAGGCTACTGAAGTCAGTGCAGAAGCCTCTGTATTAGCCCCCTAATGAGGAAACTCCTTCTTCATCTCCCTTCTTAATACACCTAGGGTTAACCTTCAGACATGTTCAGAAATAAGATGGCTGCTATGAATCCAAAAGCAAAACCCACACTTACTTCAGCAAAACCAGGCTTTACAGAAGAACATATCTGATTGTAGTGAGACCATTTACACTGTATGACTTTCATGAGTTAAATTCACAGCATCCACAGGGTTATGTCTTTAACAGTAATTCTGGGTTCGGGGTGCCCTGTCACTTTATCCATCCACCCTATTTATCCTGAACCTCTGACATCTCCACCAAGGCATGGCTTGTTTCTGTCAGTTACCTCATCACACCCAAGTCTTCATATGGATACTACAGGAATCAAATCATAACCTCTGCAGTGGGATGCCTGAACTCCTCAGGCAGTGGTATCTCCATGTAACCATACATAATAAACAGTCAACAAACACACTGCTGTAGATTTTACTGCCTCTGGAGCAGACTGTACTTCTATAAAACCCATGGGTTTAGGCTTCATGTGTCAAGTTCTGTCTCAAATACACCCCTTTTACAGCCACAGCTCCGACAGGAAAAATCACTCTCACCCCCCCTTTCAAAAACAGAGTCCTCACCCACTGCAGACACACGTGCACTGTTTAACCGTGTAACATCACCATTTTCTTCGTACCTTTGCAACAGAGAACTGCCCGGCCTGCAAGAAAGGAGCCTGCATGCCACGGTCATTTTAACCTCTCTCTGGGGGGGATGTGGGGAGAAGCACCTTGCTGTGGGGTGAGACCTCCTGAGGGGAGACACACACTGCGGGGCAGAGATTCTGAGGGCAGAGACCTGCTGAGGGGAAACCCGCCATGGTGCTGAGGGGAGAGACCTGCTGAGGGGAAACTTGACATGGTGCTGAGGGGAGAGATCTGTGAGGGGAGAGACCTGCTGAAGGGAAACCTGCCATGGTGCTGAGGGGAGAGATCTGTGAGGGGAAACCCACCATGGTGCTGAGGGGAGAGATCTGTGAGGGGAAACCTGCCATGGTGCTGAGTTGCTGAGGGGAGAGACACACTGAGGGCAGACCTGCTGAAGGAAAATACCTGCTGAGGGAACAGACTCACCAAAGAGGCACCTGCCATGGGGTAGAGTTGCCATGGGGGACCTGCTGAAGGATGATAGAGAGGGGACAAACCCATTGAGGGAATACCCATCATGGTGCACCAACTGAGGGGAGAGATCCACTAAGGGTCAATCACTAGTGGAAGAGACCCACTATGGGGATTCACGGCTGAGAAGACCCGCTGAAAGCGGCACAACCGACACCTCTGCTCCGGACGCTGATGCTCCCCGGAGGAGCTGCTCCGGCCCCGATCATCTCCAGCAGCAGAGCAGGCTGGCGGCTTGAGGGTTTGTCCATGGCTCCCTCTCGCCCATGGCGGGGCACCACTATACTTCAGAGACGCGAAATCCCAACCCGACTCCGCAGCTCCCCGCCGGCGGCACAGAGCGAGCGCAGCGCCCCGGGCCGGAGCGGGGCCGTGCCGCGAGCAGCAGCGCCGCCTGGCGGGCAGGGCGGCCCCGGCGGGGCTGGGGGGAGGGTCCGGTGCCTCCGCTCCCTCCCGGTCCCGTCTCTGTTGATGTATGTGTGTCTCCCGCCCCTCTCCCGGAGCCTGACTCCGTCTGCAGCGCGGCCGGCAGCTGCCGTTACAGATACGGTGTCGGCGGGCCGGGAAGAGCGCGGAAACACCTGTTTCCAGCGTGGGGAAGGTGGGGAGGGAGCCCGCGGGCCGCGCCGCTCTCCCTCCCGCCCCGCCGCCTGTAAACGCGGCGCAGAGCCCTCGGGACCGCTTTCCAGACAGACCGCTTGCGGCTTTACACGTTCCTCTAAACACGCGTCCCGAGCCCGCTCCTCACGTGGCGTAGTTTCCACAGTGGCCGTTTGAGGGGGGGGGGGACGGGGACGACACGCACGGGCAGACCCGCCCCGCTCCGTGCCGGGGGGCTGCCAGGGTCGAGATGCGGGAGAGGCCGGGGGGCTGCCTGCGGTGCGGGGCCGGGTGCGTGCGGGGGCTCCGTGATTTCATCGGCGGCTTCGCGGAGACCTGCCAAGAGCTGTTCTGCCTCACTGGGATGTGTAGCTTTTTCCTGCCATTTTTTTAATAATAAAAGAGGGAGTGAAGCCGGGTGGGATTTTTAATCTTTCCAAAAGAAAAAAAAAAATAAAAGGGGAAAAAAAAAAATAGGCAAATGGATCTGTGAAGAAGGGAAAAAAAAAACACCCCAGCAATAGCCGAAGGGGATGCCAGTGAGGTGTGGCTTGCATTTAAATATCCAATATGTCAATGTAAGGGGAGTGTGTACGTATATAAAGTGCAGTTTGCACCCGCCGCGGGACACATCCAGCTATGGGAGGCGCGGGCAGCGCGGGGCCGGGCCGGGGCCGGCAGCGCGGGG
>JANRGW010039974.1:0-31593 GCA_024733675.1 Psilopsiagon aymara
TTCATCAGGTCCCATGGACTTGTGCACGTTCAGGTTCCTAAGATGGTCTCGAACCAGATCCTCTCCTACAGTGGGCCTAAGGTCTTCATTCTCACTGTCCTTGCGTCTGCCTTCCAAGACTTGGGTGGTGTGGTCAGAGCATTTGCCAATGAATACTGAGGCAAAGAAGTCATTAAGAAACTCAGCCTTCTCCAAATCCAGGGTAGCCAGTTCTCAAAGTTATATTTTCTGCTTAAATAATAAGAAAGTTAAACCTGTAATTCAGTAACTTAGTGCTGTAAAGCAGATTGTTAATACATATCCTTTAAATAGCTGTTTATTTAAAGTTCCACAACATGTATATAGCTTGAAGTGAAACTAAAGAAGCATTGATGTTCAAATTTATTAGTTTTGTGAATTTCTGTGGTGCTGAAGAATTAGCATTTCTGGTATTTACTTTTCTCCCTAATTTCTTTAATTTCAGAAGAGAAGGTATTACATTCCTTAATTAAATTTGTCTTCATGTATTGAAGTAGTACAGTTCTGGTTTACATATGTCTGAGTTCTAGTTATGGGACATATTTCGTAATTGTTTCTAAAAACTTTCACATCATTATCTGGAAATGGGTTTTAACCTGACTGATTTCTCCTTTAAACAATTATTTAAGATAAGTATACAAATACATCTACTCTTTGATCACACTGCATAAATGACAAGCACATAATCTGTATTGCCAGTTGAGTGGAACCAAATTCCTTCACTTGCCCTAAAAATTGAGACTGTAATGATGAAATCATGAACTAAACTCATTGTTCTTCTTGCTAGAAGAATTACCTGAAGACAAATGTTGGCAACCACTGTAACTAATGCAGTTATACCTGAGTAAATCAAATATAATCAAAATACATACTGATGACTGTGACTCATGGCCATAACCTTAAAGATAATAAAAAAGATTTTACAGAAAGCAAATGATGTGAACTTCATGATCATGATTTATCACTGAATGTTTTTTAAGGAAAGAATAGATTGTATTACAACATTTGGGATTGCAAACATTTAGTTAAGGTTATGGGGAGGCTTTTATTATCACTGCCTGTTTTGTTTTACTTTTTTTTAGTACATATTCCTTTTAGAAGGTTTGGTTTTGGTTAAATAAAAATTAATGTTGATGTGTAAATATAAGCTCTGTGTGTGCAATCTGAAAGAAGAGAAGCACAAACGGTTAAATTTCTTGTTCTCCTGGACTCAGTGTTCAACTTTATGTGGCATAACTGCAGCTAGGTAATCATTCAAGATATATATGATATACTTGGAAATAATGACACAAATACAGCCAGGCTTCAGAGTGAAAGAGAAAAATGCCATATGGATTTAAAATATCACCATAGCTATGTATTGCTATAAAATTAATCAGAAATGTACAGTAATGAATTAAAAATGCATCAGTTTTAACTTTGTACAATGGTATGTTAAACTGCTTTGTAATCCTCTGACAGATACTTCTCTGCTGGTAAGTTTCCAGACAACTGTTCCATTAAGAGGGTTTTATAAAAAGCTTTAAGATGAGGCTTTTGAATATCTGAATCAAGGGATGTAAAATCTAGTGGGATAAAGCAACAGAGTAGTTGCTTCTGTATGTGAATGGAGACTAGTGGAACAGCAAAGAGGTCAAGAGCAGCATCAAGTGATTATCTTTTCCTCCATACCCAGGAGTCAGCATCTTCACTAGTTTGCCAAATAGAACAAATAAATAATTAGTATGTTCCATGACGAATGTGATTAGCAACTTTATTTTCATGAAAGCAATTACATGAGCAAGAAATCTAAATGTCAAATCTGCATTGTTCAGCAAAACTCTGAATTTTCAAAAATACAACATTGGATTTAGTGACATTGGTTTGCCCAATGAATGTCCTCTCTGTAGGGTGATACTTGGTTAATTATGCAGTTGCACAAATGTGTCCTTGTGGTCCAAAATGTTTTCATGTCATCTATTTACAATATGGGTTTGCTGTACTCTGGGATCTGTTTCTGATGTGTACAGAGCACCTCTTGGAATTAAGTACTTAAAATCAGTTTTGCAAATTGCTGTACTCCCCTCCTGCCCCCCCAACCTAATTTCACCCTTACCCAAACACAGAACTGATGTTTTCTCCCATCCCTTAAGAAAGTGGGTGAGTAAAATACTGTAGAAGTGTTTTGCTATGTTGTACTAGGGGATTGCATTTATTACATCAGAGAACAGTTCTCTGATACTCAGGGGTGGTTATCTTTAAATTCTCTCTGGTTTGTTTGAACATGACAGTGTTCCTTGTTCTCCGTGCAGCTGGAGAGAAATAGTTAACTGCCAGCCCACTTGAGCTGTAACTCAGACATGCATCTGTTCACTTCATCTCCTATTCACTGTTTAGTGCAAAAAAAGTCTTGCTCAGATTTTTTACTTCAGTGGAGGGAGATGGCTTCCCCCTTACTCCTGTACAACCAAAATTCCCACGGAGTCCCACTTCAGCTCTTAAAGGAGGAGTCCCACTTCAGCTCTTAAAGGAGGGTAGTGGTATTTGTGGGGTTGGTTTGTTGTTGAGCTATTGGCAGATACGATGTGTTACCCTGTTTCTTGCTGCTGCTTTTCCTAATATCAGTAGGCACCTTTTCATAGAATGGCATTCTCTGCACTGCTGAGGTTAAATGTTACTTTCATCTTGCCATCATACATGGAAGAGAGAGATAATTGAGATGTATTAAAAAAATTTCTGTGTGTGGTATATAAAATGTGTACTTCTCTGGGTTAAAGCAAGTTTCCTGGGTTAAAGCGTATAAAGTAGTTCGCTGGGTTAAAGCAAGTGATTTATATGAAGAGCAGTGGTTTCTAAGAGTCTGCTGTGCCTTTTAAAAATTGTAAATGTTATTTATATATCTGAGTATTGGTGATTGTAATTAGATTGTGTTCTCTTTTAACAGATTTAGTCCATTTAACCTGTCCATCAACTAAAACTGCTAGGGAAGATTTAGAACCTGTTGTACAGAAGTTATTCAATCTAAATGAAGAAAAAGGTAAAAATAACTGAAGTATTAAAAGCTTATTTTTAAAAAATATAATTTAGCCTTTTACCTAAAGTATCTGTTAATGCACATCTGAATCTGTCATCAGAGTCAACATATGGTGAGCTGCTATTTAGCTATCAGCATTTCAAAGTAAAGGAATCTATTTTGAGAGTGAGATTGATTAGACAGATGTCAGGTTTTTTGTATTTCATTATCTAATATTCCAAGTTATCTTCAGCTGTGGTTTCACTTCAGCATACAGGGACCATGGCTGTGTCTAGAACGTTTTTAATTTTTCATGCTTTCTTTTTTTTTTCATGGAAACATGTTTGCTTTTCAGCATGTCTTGCAAAGGTGCAGCAGTGACAAGAAGTATTTGTGGATCTGGTTTTTTGCAGTGTCCTATTTTTAGTGATATCTATCACTTGGGTATTCGTAACAAGTTATCAAAACCCCAGAAGTTAGTGATCTGCTTTTCTTCTCCAGCTGCCAGATGTGTATTCAGTGCTATAAGCTTCTTAAGTTTTCCTTTGACTTCTTTTATTCTAAGACTGTTGCTCATCCTTTTTGTTGTCTTTTTCAAAGTGCTTCGTTGTTTGCTGTTGTTAGTTGAAATTCTCTTGATTCTGCTTTAAGCAGTGGAAGCATAAAGTTGTAACACACTGCAGTGTTATCAGGAAGATAGATTTCGAGAAATTTCCAAAAATGAGCTATTTGGCCCTTAATTTAAGGAAATCTTGCCAGCTACTTGCATGAACTTTGACCTTGAGATGGACAATTTCACAGTCCCAAAGGAAAGTAGCTGCTGTCAAAGCAATTGTTGCCTGGAAACAAATGTTCCCTGAAATACTTTGAGGTAGTTCCCTTAGATAGTTTTAAGGTGGTCTTTTGAAACCTAATCCTGAGGTCTTTCATTTAATCATATTTTTGGTTGATGGTAAGAGGGTCAGTACTATGGACGTAGAAAATGTTGCTGTGTTGTAACCCTGGCAGAGCATTTTTAAATATAGTGTGCTCATACTTAAACAAAATAAATCATAGTTCTTCTATGAGAAAATAATAGTTGGCTGTCAGAGGAAGTGTTTATGTTTGTATATACTCAGGTTAGTAAGATGTGGAAGTATTTTATAATATTTATGATTGGTTTACTTATAATATGTAGACTAAAACCAAGGTTAAAAACCAAGAAACTTTATTAAATTGGAGAAGAGCAAGCACTTTTCGTATTGATGTTTGTTAATTTAATGCCTGCTAATTTCCAACTTTTAATATTCAACATATATCTTAAATTTTCAAGATAGTGCCATGTGTATCAAAGACTCAATTGATGAAGAAAAGATTACCTTGCAGTTTAGTGTCTTCTAATCATTTGGGGGGGGTAGCATTAATCTTAATGTTTAAAGTGATCCAGTTTTGAAATGATATATTGTTTAGAACCTGACTGAAATTCTTCTGTAGAAACTATGTGATCATAGGGGTCCTCAGGTGCACTGAGGCACTGAAAAGCTAGTTTTCACTGACACATAGGCCTTTTTATCATCAGGATGAGGTAGTGGTCGTATTTTAATTAAAATGTCAGAACAAATACTGTTGGAGTTATTGAAAATGAATCACCAGATAAAGTGAGCACTGGGCCATGGCAGGTCAAAGAGGCAAAGTCACCTGGAGAAGAGGACTCCATTCATTTTCCTGCCTAAATGAGGAAGAAGTAACTTTTATGAGCAATGTGAACTTTTAAATATATTAAAGAGCATCATGCCCTGTATTAAGGCTCAGACTTTCACAGGCTGATGAATTTAATTTATATTTCAAACTGTTCGGTATGGTTAGCACCTATTTTTTTTAAATATTTGACAGTTATAAAAAGATGTTGAAGGAATAGCATCAGTTTGTCTCTTTTTTCCTAATTCAACTGCTTTATGGTTTTGAATGCCATTGTTATTTAGAAGTTTCTTCATTGGAAAGAAGTAAATCTCACAGGGTCTTTTACAAGCTTCATTTGTTTTAGAGGGAGTAAAACACCGAAAAGGAACAGCAAATATACCAAACAAATAGTACCTATTAAGCTAAAAATCTATATTGTGTATTCCTCCATTGCATTCTGCACTTCTAAAAAGTGACCTTCTTCCTCCCAGAGGTTTTTCTGCCTATATACAGAGGGGTTATATGAATGTGCAAAGTAACTGCAAGAAGGTACAGATGATGAACAAGCAGGATGTAGTTAATGATCATTTTGTATTAATAAGTGTTGTAGCATAGTGTAAGCCCTCAGTAAGTGTAGATAAATAGAAATTTGTTCTTTATTTTCACTTAGCAGTATTTCCACCATTTACAGATTCTCATTACTGCATCACACATCTGAAATAATAGTACTTCTGTGTTTTAGTAATTCTTTATCTGCAGTTAATTAGGGGGAGAGGTACTCTTTGGATTTTTCTTCAGAAGTTCATTTATTTAAACCATAAGCATTAGTTACTTTCCTCAGATTGGCTTCAAGACTCTCAATCTTAAAGCTCACAAAGGTCTGTTAAGAGAAGCATTTCCATACAAAGATAAACTTAAATGAGGAATGAAGAAGTTACACATTAGAAATATCTTTTCATGTAGCTTCAAGTTGAGACAGCCACTGGAGGGCTTGTTCAGACCATCATATGCTCATGGAATTTATCCAGAGTAAACTAGATATTGTCAAGTGGAAAGGTGTTAAATTTAGACCAAACTTCTTGGTAGTATGCTTTCACATGATGATTGGTTCTTGTACAGCATAGTGTGTACGGAACAAGTAGAGTTTACATACCTTTGATTGTAAAGGACAAGTATGATGAAATAGTACCTCAAAAAAGATTGGAAACTAAAATTAATTGGGTTTTTAAAAAAAGAACTTGCAGTAATTCCATGTTAATAAATTGCCTTTTAGAATGCTAGATTACATATTTCATTTATTGAAGATAGAATCAGAGAATGGTTTGGATTGGAAGGGACCTTAAAGCTCATCCAGTTCCAGCTCCTTTGCCACAGGCAGGGTCACCTTCCTCTAGAGCAGGTTGCTCCAAGCCCCATCCAGCCTGGCCTTGAGCACTGCCGGGGATGGGGCAGCCATCATGAACATTGATTATTTGAAACACTTCTCTTTTTTTCCAGAGACTGAAAATGAAGAACTGGAAAAACCCGGAGTGTTCTGGGCAGTCTACTTCAACATGAGAGATTCTTCAGGAGTTGAGAAGAAGTCATATGATGGCTTACCCTCCAATGTTTATGTCTGTTCAGGACCAGACTCTGCTTTAGGAAATGACTGTGCTGTTAAACAGGTTTGTGGGTTTTTTGTTAAACAGATCTGGGTTTTTTTGTTATAGAACTTTAAAATTAAAGACCTAAGGAAGTCCAATGCACTTTACTGTTGTTTGGGTTACTCTCCTTTATGCTAGGCAATCAGTACTAATACAACTGTAAAACTTTACAGTTAGATGTACAAAAAGTCTTACTTAATAAACAAAATGATTGAGAATAGAGGAAACCTGAGAAAAGGTCAGATGATAAAGTATTGGGAGTAGCAGGTAGTTAATCTGAACAGGTAAAGGGAACCTAGAAGGCAGCAGTACCTGAAGATGATGGTCTTGGTAGACTGCTTAATTGTTTTAATATTGTAGAAATGAAAAACTGTTAAATAATTCCAAAATATAAATGATAACTCCCCAAAATATATAGCCTTTCACCTGTGGGGTTAGAGATGAAGTACAGTAGTAGAGAAGCAGTAGAAATTAGAGGTCAGAAAAGCCTATCTATAAGGTGCAAGGGTGATCAAATTAGTTTAATAGCTGCAGGACATAGTCACAAACCTAAAACCTTTGGGGAAAAAAAAAACAGCATAATTACTAATTTGGTACATTAATCTACCTGTCTCAGTTTACCTTCTCTTTGCTTTAGTACCATCACATTAAAAAAATACGGTGTAACTGTGTCTGTGGAGGAATTGAGGGGGAATGTCACTCTATTCATGACCTTGTGATAGTATTTGGCACCAAATCTCAATCAGTTCTGATTATTTGTTCTCAGTATTTGGTTATCTACATATCTAGTTCCTGCCAACTACAATCCTGAGCTGAGAACCACTTGTAACTTGCCTAGTGATAGGCATACCATACCCACTACTCAATTTCAGACAAACTACTAGTGCTTTGAAACTGGAGGTGAAGAGTAAAAGCTCCCTAAACAAAATTATGTGGATGAAGAGATCATGAAATAACCACCTTCTCTGTTGGCAGTTGTTAGAATATGCAGGGACACTTCCTATCACACCTCTCATTGTGCCTTTGCCACTGCTGTTGAGCAGAAGACAAGATCATGCAAATAAATAGATTTTCACTTGTGCAGCAAGAGATGCTTCTTTGTGCTTCCAATCAGAGATCCACCTTGATATGGGCTGTATAAATTCTTAGGCAAATCCACCACTGCAGTCAGTGGTGTCAGGGTGCTTTCAGTGCTAACCTGAGTACAGTTAAATCTCTGTAGAATTAACTGGTGCTAGTTATTTTTAAAGCTGTAGATTCTTAATGGCCATGTGCAGAGAATGTGCATGCAATCTTCTAACCAGTTGTAGGATTTTTTACGACCAAGTCATAAACCTCTTAAAAATAAAATTTTGAAGTGCAAAGGCTGACATAGCCTGAACTGTAGGATCAGAACAGTATAATTAAGGGCTAATAATACACTTTTACAAGGCAATAATTTGCCTCCCAAGAGGATTAAAAAACTGTGAAAACAAACATAATACAAGACAATTGTTATGGTAGCAGTTTTAAATTGTAAATTATTTCTTTTCTAACTGAGATTTTTTTTAACTATTATTATTTAAAACAGTGCAAGCTAAAAGAGCTCTTTTTCTTACCAATGAGTAGTGGTATTATAGATCAAGCTGTGTTTAAATATTGTAGGTGGTGTAGTTAGCCTTTGTGTTAATCTGTTGACCATCAGTGGGACAGATTAAAACCCACTATGTGTGTATTAGTCTTGAAGATAGCTTTGAAAATTGAATCTAATTTCTGAAATCAATTCTATGTTTACTGTTTTAATGATACTTCCCATGATTTATGTTTTCATTACTATTAGTATCACTAACTTCTGTACATCATGCTGTGTGAGTGTGTTGCAGATACGTTATTTAGAAGGCAGGACACCACAGCTTTTACAATTATCTGTGTACAGCTCAGTACACAAATGACTTACTGTTTTTTTTGTTTTAATTTAGTGTTAAATTCCTAGTATAATATTGAATTAATTTGGATGTTTGCATTTACTCACCCTAGGGATAGGCTAAATAAAATATAATGTGCTGCTTATGATTTCTTTAAATTCTGTGCGTATAGATCAAGTAAAACATCTGGCTTTAGTTTTCTATTTTTTTCACTGCTACAATCTGACATGAATTATTATGTTCCGAAGTAATATGTTCTCCCAGGTATTTCAGATTTCTGAGGCATCTGCATGCTTATGAGAGGAAGCACTAAAATTATCATGCTGATATTTGTCCTTTAACCTGTTTATGGGGTTTTTTTCTGTATCTGTAACGATTTCAGAGTTACTTAAGTGTGGTGTATTTCAAACTACCGTTAGTTTGGTAGCGTTCTCTCTAAAAGTTGCTCTAAAAGCCCATATAGCTTGTCTACACGCCATCAAGTTGCGTAGCTGCAATGCAGTAAAATAGTAGCAACACATAGTTTTATTCAACTTCAGACAGCTATTAAGGTATCCTATGCAAGTGCTTTTCATGCTCATGTCTTAATGCTTAATTCAAATACAGGCTCTTGAAAGCAGGCACACTTAACTACTAAATATTGCAGGAACTATTTACAAACTTAATCAGCTACAGTGTCAAAGTGTTATAATGAAGGAGCTGTTAAATTATTATTGGTGGTTCTGCATTACTTCAGCTAGATAAGGTTAGCGTAAAAAATTGGTAGACCTGAAAGCACTCTGTAGCGTTAAATTGTACAGTTACAATCAATGTTATGATGTCCCATATAACATCCCAAGCATTTGTTTTCATGTTCAGCCTCATAATGATGTGACCATTTTTGGACTGACCAATTGGAGACTGAATAATTGTTAAGAGCTGCATAGAAAATGTTTGTTCTCATTTGCAATGTATTTAGTGCAAAATATTATACCTCTCTTCAGTGTTCTATTAAATACAACAGAAGTTCGTGAAACTCCAGAAACAAACAAGTGCAAACATGAAATTAAATGTTTTTTCTCTTACCTTCAAAAAGCAAGTTTTGTAAACTTTCTGTAGGATATTTCTACCCCCTTGCCCCCTAAACTCACTAGGCAAGGTTTTCAAGTTGCAAAACCATATTTTTAAATAGGGTATTGATTTTTAAATTTATGTATCTTTTCATATACGAGTATATGAAAAGTACAGTTTTAAATGGGAGTGGGATACTGAAATTTAGGAAGCAGAATGAAAAATTAAATTGAACTGAAAATAGGCAGGGTCATTCAAGCAGTTAAGAATGGAGCTCTACATCCACGTGCTGGTGTGATACAAATACAGTGGGCAGTGAAGTTTATCACAGAAAGCTGTTTGGTACATGCTCGATGATGTATTATTCTGAAAACAAATCCCTCTTGTCCAAGAATCCTCATCATGTAATCAGCCTTTGCAGTTGGCATTAACTGACCCTACTGTCAGCTTTTTCAGGGCAGTGTCTGGTAGCAGTATGTATATAAAGATTAAATGCATTCTTCCCTATGAAGGAGCTCTTGTCACAGGTCAGCTTTTGGGCATAGTTTATTGAATAGACAAGATCAAGGCAATATTCTTTTGCCTTTTTGAAACCCAGAGTAGCTGTGATCTGCAGCAGTTGTCTCTGTTTGCTTTAGAAGCTTAAGGACTTGGAAAACAATACGTTTATGGAAATGTGAAGTGCATTCAGTAAATAAATTCCTCAGTGTCTCTAGCTTGCCTTTTTCTTTTGTCTTTTTAAGATAAGCTCACAGGTAAGTTATTTGCACAGGACCATGTAAAACTAACACCAGTTAACAAAGCTCCTTGCATTCTTGTGGGGTTTGTAAGGATTATTATTTTTTTGCCTACCTTGTTTTTATACAGTGTCTGGCTCACAAGAATTCTGAGATCATATTAGTTTGGTTCTTTTTGTCCCAGATATTTTTAGTCCTAGTCTGTTAAAACAAGTACCCTGATGTTAATCAAGAGCATGTTTCTTTACAGTGGTCAAAAAACTTGACTTTTTGTGGGTACTTAATTTCTAAACCTCAATGGCATGAGGAGTAAGTGGCATTGTAAATTAAATCTGTGAGCTGTATCTTAAGAGTAGCTGTCTTTTTCTCTAAATAGAAGTTGCCTATGCTGTTCTTTTTGGAAAGGTGCTATTTGGGCACATAGGTGTACAGGCATTGAAGTGATAGACATGTTTTTTTGCGTAAACTATAAATGTATACAAATATGCACATATATTCAATGATCATATTCCATTGGATGAGAATCACTTGCTACTGAGGTCCGTATGAGCTGTTCACAAAAACAGAAATAGAAATTTTTCTGTATTTTTTAAGTTTTTCCTGGTTTTGCCTGTTACGTGGAATGGATTCTTCTCTCTGGAAAAGAGACAGGATCTTTCCCATGCTTTGCATTTGACTGCAACTAGGGATATTTTTGTAGTGCAAAAGATCATTTTGTTTGCAAACAATTATCTTCTTTGTTCTCAGTACAGTGTAGAATGAGCAGGGTTTTTTAAAAAGCCCAAAGCTGTGATTTTCATGGTAGAACAATGTGTAAAGATGATGGCTTTTTCTTTTTTGTGGGCTGCAAGAAGGAATGGATTTCCCTTGTGTTTACAATACTGTCAAAGTATTAAATCACTATTGATGTGAAAGAACACAGATTAATCTTAAGTATCTATAAAATATCACTACAGGGTGTTACATTTCAAGGTAAAGTTTCTTCCATGCTTTTTTTTTTTTCGGAATAGGCCGAGACCATTTTCCACGAAATGTTTCCTACAGAGGAATTTTGTCCACCACCACCGAATCCAGAAGATATTATTTATGATGAAGATGAGATTGCACCAGAGGAGTCTGGATTCAGTAATTCGCAAGAGACAAAACCTGAATCTTCAGCTGAGGAACGCAGTAGCGGAGATAGTACTGCTGTTAAGAAGGAAGATAATGAAGAATGAATTAGCACTGTTCTCTTAGTAGAAGAGGAGGTTGATCCAAACTAGAATGTAAGGGAGGAAGGGTAAGAAAAAGAGGTTTAAAAACCCCACAGCTTTCATAGCTTTTTTTTAAAAAAAAACCCATAGTATTATTTGCCGTTGCCGTACTTTCCTTAGCTTGAGTAATCTTTCTTCATCAAACTGTTTCATTGATAGCTGAGACATTTCTAAATAGGTCCACCAGATCCAGGGGTGTTTGTAGCTGAACAGAAAATGTAGAACAAAGCATTTGAATTTAAAATGTTAAAATAGGATTCATGATTTGTTGAGGTTATGTCCTTTCATTTTACATCTTGGAAGGAATCCTCCATCTTCTAAACAGGCAACAAGTTGAAGCTAATCAAAAGAAAAATTGTGCAATTTTGTTTGCCAGTCAGATGATCTTCTGATACAACATTTCAAAGTTCTACTAAAAGTGACTGGATCAGTGCTACTGAAACTGTAGAAGGTGAGCTTCACAGTCAGTTCTTCAAAGCGGTTTTATGAATGGAACTTAAAGGCAATAGTATTGACAGTTCTGGAGTAGGTTTAGAATATGTAATAGATGTCATGTTTAATTTGTATAATGAAAAATTTTTGTATAGTTTTTAAACTGATGCCATAATTCAGCAGCAAATACAACCCAATAGATGTTCCTCACATGGAAATATTTTACATTTGAATTTTATTTTTATTCAGTGAGACTCAAGGGATCACACATTGCCACTAGTGACTTAATTTAGTGTAGTCAGGAAAATAGCACAATTTAAACTTCATGCTAGAATTCCCAACAAAATGTAAAATCATAAATGGCATGTACCTGGTGTTAGTTGCCCTGGATTCGTTGCAGTGTTTGGGCCTTTAATATGGCAGTAGTTAATTAAAAAGAAGTTTAGATGATTAAGTGAGGGGTTTTGTAGCAGGGAGAAGGTTCAACTGATGATTCCAAAGGATTGCTGATCCTGGTTAATAGGATTAAAATTAGTGTGATAGCTGTAAATGATGTTTTGTAATGATAAATCGTAAAGCATTTATGCAATAAAATTTATTGAAATATTTATAAGCCATTTGTATGAAAAATTACAAAACGAGAAAGCTGTTGTAAATGACCATGGTCAACTTGCACTTCTTTTGAACAATGCTTGAAATTAGACATTCAGATGGTGAAAAATATTTAGAATTTACTTAAATCTTTACCATAAAATCTACACTGAATAGGTGAGTAGTGTATTGGAATAAAGATATAAGTGATTTTTGATGAGTCGGGGTTTAAACCTCTTCATTGACTCAGCTCTAGTTCTAGCAGTGCTTAAATACTGTACGTAACTGGAAAATGCCACTGAATAATGAATATTCAGCACTGCCTGAACTTGACACATCCAGGCTTTTATGCAGTTTCATTGTGCACATGCTTGCCTTTAAAATGGCTTCATGCCATAAAGGTGAATTAATTTGGTTTTTTTACAGCATAACTGATCCTGTTACCCTCACTTTGTCTTGCAGCTTAATACACTGTCCAGTATGCATTTCAAAACTTGCTTTATTAGTGTTTGCAGTTGCTGTTTACTGGATAGGTACCATTGTGTGTATAATCCCAAAGTCCTCAGAAATATATGTGGTTGAAATGTTTCCAATGTTAAACAACAGTTATCTTTGGATGCTTGTGATTGAGCAGTTATTTATACATAGTAACAAACAGACTGCCTCTTCATTTAGCTGTAATTTTTTACGTGTATTGGAAAGCATGAGTATGTGGTAATTGTATTTAACATCTACAGATCTGTAAAAGAATTAAGTGGAGGACCTTGTCCCTGTTTGTCTTTCAGTAATAGGGATCATAGTTGAATTTTTCATCTCTGTGTTTACAGGGAAATCGTTTGATGAAAATTAAAGGTTTGCTTGCAAGCACATTTTCGTGTGTTTTCTTTCAGTTACACAAGAGAAGCAGTTCATTTGTTAGCTGAGATTTCCTGATAATTCTGTTGTCTGCTTTCATAGTGTTGACATCTGTAATAAGATTGAAATTTACATGGGTGATAGTATGTTTATCTAAGTTAGGAAGTTTATATAAAGTAGCATCTCAGTGCTTGTGTCCATGTGAAGCAAAGTTTGGAAACACTGCCAATTTGATTTTAGATAAGATGGAATAATCTACAAGTTGTAGACTATGACTTTACACTACATTGATTGCTTAAAAACTGTTTTCATGTCTCGTTCGTATGGTGAATGGAAACATAAAATGTTTTCTTATGGTACTTGAGTACCCAATAGCTCACTTGCAGTAGCAGTAGAAAAGATTGTTGATCTGGCATTTTACAGAAATCTGCCACTGAACTGCATTTTGTTCCTGTTTTAAATAGTTTAAGCATACAAAGTGGGGGTTAGGCTTATTTGAAGTAGTTTTTAAGGCTTGTCGTACAGGATGTATTCAAAAGATAACATGACTTTTAAGAAACTGGCAATCTATCTGTAGGATTATTAATAAATCAAGTTAAAGAAAGATAAGGTTAATTGAATTTTTAAACAAGTAGCTGTATTATCCTTCAAGCACCTTGGAGCTCATACAATATTCACACCTTTTTTTTTTCCTAAGGAGTGCTTTGGTGTGTTTGAATTCCTTTTTTAACAAGTACTTTCTTTTTAAGTTGCTTAATTGCATTAACCCTTAATATGCAAACAGCCAATTTTCTGCCATTTTCCCTTCTGTGGTTGTATTGCCTTCTCTGTACGACTGCAATTAGTTACTGTTCCTTTGGAAGTATTTTCAGCCATGAAGCTGCTACGTCTGCTTTTTCTGGTGATGATGATGCTTAGGGCCATTTGACAGGTAATCATTAGAACTTAGATCCTTGCAGACTATCGGTCTTTTCTCCTATCATTGCAGGGGGATTTATGTAGGTAACTCCTATTAATGTTAATGGGACTTGCATGTGTAAATCCTCCTTGCATCAATGGGAAAATTGACCCCTGAAAAAAATATCGTCATGTTAGACTTGCTGATTCAGAAACGTCCTGTATGGAAATGTGATGGAGCATGTGCTTTGTGCCGTTCAGTGAAATGCTCTGAAGAGGACTTGGGGAATTTCCTGGGCTTTTATCATTTATATTGTATTTTATATTTTCCGTACTCCTCCAAATCTTGTCAGTTCTCTTTATGTAGCTGGTATCAATTTCCCATTCTGTATTCAGGAGGTTCCATGGCCCCTTTTGCTTCAGATCTCATTGTATTTTAGGCCCATCTCTTTCCCCTCGAAATCTTTTTACATCAGCAGCGTGTTCTTAATGTTCTTAATTTCAAGAACAATTTGCTAGTAATGTATTGGTTAATTGCAAGTCAGAAGTATTAAAATACCATTTTCACACAGTGAGGGACTGGGTCACTTACAATCCATAATCTCTTCTGTTGAAAGGATAAAATTAATTTCCTCAACCCTTTTCCAGGCTTGGAGTGGGAAAACATGTGAACTGCCTACTTTCCTCATGTGGTAGAAAGAAGAGACAGACAAGCAAATGGAAATCGCTGAAGTAGTGGGAGTATAAAATGAAGGCTGATAAAATGAGGGCTGTTTGTCATAACTTTCCTACTCTGAGATCAACTAAGTCATTCAATTTTATTTCCACTTTTGCTATGTGAGATTCCTACGTGGTTTCTGACAGCTTATGGACTTCGGGGAAAAACTACGTATCTACTCTTTGGAATGAGGCAACAACAGTTAACCAAGAGTGGAATAACGTGTACATGGAGTAATACCTGGCATATGCGCTGAGGGCTTTACAGTACGAGTGGTTTTGTTTATCTGTGGGTATGTTGATCCACTCTTTATTTTGGTGCTCGGTCAATTACTTCTGTAGATCTTTAATATAATCCTCTCCAGTACATTTTAGGTTTTCACTTACCTTACAATTTTGTATCAGTGGAATATCTTCCCCGTATAAAATACAAAATCTGGTGTCGGAACCATCCTGAACTGCTCCAAAGATCTCTCCTAGCTTTTCTGCCATAATGAATGTTCTCTTCACCCATGAATTAACAATAAGTTCTTGGTGAATTGTCTGCTGTTGATGCCCTTATTTATTTCTCCTTAGAATTCCGTAACTGTAATTAATGCAGTTGCTAATTTTCCACTTAAGGGAGCAGTTTACTGAGATCATCACATCATAAGACTTTATTTTTCTCTATGTGTATAGAGTTCATAACATTTTTTTTCAAATAGTATGCATTAGTGTTGTGCAGGTGTATATATGTATATGTTTTATGACAAAATTGGTAACTCACACTAATTTATCATTTAAACTTTTGCAGAAATCAACCACTGTAGAATGTCCAAAAGTTAGAATTACCTGCTGTTACCAAAACTGTCAAAAATAAGTGGGAGAGTTGTGGTGGCAGGGCGGTTGTTTGCATTCCTTGGGTAAGTAGTAACACAGAGTATTTCTCAGAAGGTGTAGAAGTAGCTGTGACACTGGAAGTTTGAGACACTGATATAAAATGTTAATCGACTGCAACCCAGTTTAATAATAAGGTTACTTCAGTACTCAGACGGAAATCTTAAGTTTGGTGTGTATGGTTTCAAGAGCTTTTTTAGCGTGATAAAAGTTACAACAGTAGGATAATTTCAGCTGTAAAGGTAAGTAGTAGGTAGTGGTCAGCCATGCTGGATTCATGTCATCAACCTCATTCCTAGCAAAAAAAATTACTTTGGGTGGAAATAGAGCATATTAGCAATTCCACCACTACGTTTATTTGCAGGCTGCCAGTTACTGTTTGTAAAAATGAATGGTTCTTCAAAATCTGAGTGGAGAACCGGGCAGGAATGTTACAAATCAGATTGACATTCAAGGTTCAGAAAGTTGACAGTGAAGTGTCAGGAAGATGCAGTCTTCAACTGCATGAGAGTTCTGATCAGAGGGGACTGATAGAAAATACTCTTCCTGTCACGATTCTAACAGATCATGTATTTTACATGACTTGCGTACATTGATGAAAGAGAGTCTCAACCTTGAGTACATCAAGACCCAGATGTATTTGACGAAACAATTGTTGCCTAGGCAATGGTTGACTCCCAGTGTATGTAATGCTTCTCAAGTGACAGTTTTACATAGGTGCCTTCTCAGTCTTGGGGAAAAGCTGGTGTGGGTTTTATAACTGGCCAGTATACTGAATTCAGTAGTATATTTTCTCACCTGATTTTAGTTTTTCGCATTACCTATCAGTTTGGGGGGGGGGGGTTATTCAAAAAGATTCAAGCATCAGATAGATCTGAAATGATTTCTTAGTGCCAATACAATCTTTGATTACCATAAGATGCATAGTGCAAGAAGGTTGAGCTGTTAATACAGATATTGCTGATTTTTAGGAAATCTCAGAACACCCACGTTTTTAGATACAGCTTTTCAGGATCTTACACTTCCTTCGGAAGTGCCACCTCATAATTTATAATATATTTGGGTTTCTGAAAAAGGCTTTATTACTGTTCCTCCATTCTCTATGGTGAAGACTTTCGTGAGTGAGGCATACAAAGGCTATGGACACTCCATCTGTCCTCTCAAACAGAGGAGGCTTCTCTTCTGATGTGTTATGACATGATAGCAATCACCACTGGGGTGTGGTAAATGTGGCTTCAGCTTGGACAGCTGCCTTTTGCTGCTCCAGCTTCAGGAAGCTTGTTCTCTAGTTGAGCGCTGGTAGTTTTCTCTTATTCCTTTTCTTTTGCTCTAAGCATGGAGCAAGACTAAGAATGCTTTGCTGTTGAAAGTGATTGTTGCCTCAGTCCTGAAGCTGTTAGGTTAGTAAGTCATATGGGCACAATGGTAAAACCTCTGGATAATGTGCCAGAATGCAGTTCATTGATACCTCAAGGCCAGGTTCACAAGCCATAAAACCAGTGTGGTGTTCGTTGATAAGCTGGTATTCTGTAACTGAGTTGAATGTCCAGACTGAGGAACAGGTATTTTAATTACTGACTGACATCATAGTGGCAGCTCGAGTCTATTTGCAAGAGTCTTCTCTTAAACAACAAACAAAAAAATCACAAATCCAGACCCTCCTCTGCTCTGGTTTAGACTCTGTGTACATAAGAAACTCTTAATGGCCAATGTGGAATTCTGAATCTATTCTGTTTCAAACCCGAGCATATTTCTGGAGCTCGCCCAAAGGAAAGCCATTTAATCATGATGAGAGACCAGCTGTCAGACCAATGTAACGAAACATTTCTCTGCTCTGGGAACTTTTCAGTAGCGTGAAAGTCACTGCAAGTCATGGTTGAGTCCTTTGTTGTGAATAAATTATCCGGTGAATTTAGCCTTTTTTTTCTGTGCAGAAATTTGTGTAAGCTGTGGCTAAGTACTTTCAGGGAATAATGCTTAGACTGTAGATTATTCAGAGTGAATCCAGGATATTATACTTACAGCATTTTATTAGCTAAGTCATGTGATATTTTCCTGCTCGATATTTGGATGCTGAAATAATAACTAAACCTGATTTAAAGAATGTTGTGTTCATTATTACATCATACAGCTCCAAGAGACACAAAAAAAGCTCTTACAAAAAATAACAAAAATGCTATCTACTAGTAAGGAGGCAATTATAGCTTGTTTTGGTGACACTTGCACATGAGGCGTGCATTTCCTTTCCATAGAAATTAGGCCAGAAAACCTTAGATTACTTTCCAGACTCAGAGATTGAATCTGAAATGAAAATGTGAGCACAGTAAAAGCTAACAGCCCCTCAGTTATATTTTAAGGACATATTAATCTCTGCTAAGATAGCACTTGAAATGCACACTGCATGGAGTACGCAGTTAAAAATTTGGTTTGCATCAAATATTTTCACATGGCCTATTCCATTGTCATCTCTGAAGTGATATTTGAAAATGCAGGTATGTGCGCGGGTGTAATAAAGGAGGGGCAAAGCATTACTGAAATGAAGAGTAACAACCAGCAGTGGATAATGTGTCAACTTGGGATTCAAGAGAAATGGATATGGGTTTTGACTCGCACTGATTTCCTCAAGAAACTTGGTTTAGCAGTTCCCTTTAATGTCATCGGGAAAAGATGTAAAATGGTGACAGATATTTTCTGAAGCCTTTTGAGAGGTCAGTAAAATCTGAAAGTGTGTATTTGAGAAAGAAAATGATCAGTGTTAATGATGACTGTAAAATTGGATAGCAGCAATACTTGACTTGAAGCACGAATGAGTTCCTGAGAAACATTCAAATACAACTGTTACGAAGTGATTGGGATAGCAGATGTTTGTTAGCCAAGTCCCTTTTCCACCTCTGACATTTTCTGTATTTCACACTTAAAGTTGCACCAATCAGTACAAATTATTTGTTTACTGCTTAGTAAAAATAACAAAATTGTACTTTTTAAAGAACTCTCTGATTATGTGTACTTTGCTGGCAGGTTGTAATGCATATTGCTTCATTGTTTAATTAGAACTTAATGCTAATGGCATTAATGCTCGGTGTGATAAGTCAGTAGGTTGCCTATTTATAGACATAACAAAAGTCATAACTTCTTGTAGTAAAGTGCTTTGACTGTGCTAGCAAAACTAAGGATACTCTAACCTGACGTTAGCTTTCCATTTCATTGTCCATGGCCGAGTGAGTCTGAAAAATACTGCTGCATGCACTGAATGTATTCTTTTTAATTATTTAATTATTTATGTTATATATTTTTTTAGTAAGATGTAACACATCCTTTATTTTAAGAAAGAAAAGAGAAATAAACCAAACTAAGCAGGAACCACAGAAAACTGAGGCCTGGAGTTTGAAAACTGTCCTCCTTGAAGACTATTTGGAGTTACAATGTTGAATTTAATCAGAATCTTCTCCAAATTCTGTTCTGTGATACTTCTTATAAATCAGGTAATTATTTAGGCAGCACTTCACCTTTCAGTTTATTACCACAAATGTGGATGTGTGCTTTATGTGTGGTTACGAAGTGTAAAATAACTGCTGAATTTTGTACTCCATGTTACCTCTTTAGTACTGAACAATGACTTCTATAAATTTCTTTCTACGCAGCCTTTTTCTAAGCATTTGTAATACCTTGGTTGCATAAATGATCTCATTTTCTAGGCAAGTTTTTAAATAAAAGCAGTGGGATACCTGTAACAAAAACCAGTAATCACAAAACCACGAAATTCCTAAAACTGTGTTGTGTCCCCTGGCCTGCGCTGTGGCCCCAGCAGCTGGAGGCCTGGCTGGGACAGCCCAGCAGCGCAGCAGCAGAGCACAGGCGAGGTGGGAACAGGTAAATCTGCAGGCTGAGCCGGGGAAGA
Organism: Psilopsiagon aymara; assembly: GCA_024733675.1. Taxonomy (NCBI): domain Eukaryota; kingdom Metazoa; phylum Chordata; class Aves; order Psittaciformes; family Psittacidae; genus Psilopsiagon; species Psilopsiagon aymara. Next base: position 19,523 of record JANRGW010039974.1, read on the forward strand.
GGGTCTGTGTGCCTCCACTCCCTGCTCCTCTCAACTACCATGCTAAGGACCTGGCACCACTCTCCTATCCGCTTGCATTTATGATGCCTCTTTTCTCCGCTATACACTCCATAACTCCAGAGGGAGAAATAATCCCCTTTCTTCCTAGGTGGTTACAGCTGTCACTTCATTCTTGAGAAAATACAATGAACCAAATCTGTGGTGCAGTGCAGTGCAGGATGGCACAAGTGCATGCCTGGTTTTCTGGGGTTGCTCCTCTGAATTTCTTGAAGCTTTGCTGTTGATAAATAATGGCTTCTCTGAACAAGGATGAGCACTGCCAAGTGGAAAGTATTGTTACGGCACCTCAGTGTTCAGCCTGTACTTGGTGTTTTCAGCTCATCCTGCACAGGGAAAACTAAATGCAGCCCTGGATGTAAATTCTGGAATTTTGTGGATTTTTAGGGGAATACGAGCTAAGTTCTGAGTTCTTTGTAGGCACTTCAGTGGCTGTCATCCTTGGTGAGTTTGCGAAGAAGACTTCAGAACTAAACAATCTAAGAATATTGCTCTCCAAACTTGGTCAGTATCTCTGCAGTGCTGGGCTGAGCGAGCCTTCCTCCGGGGAAGCTTGTGCTGTGATGCTCTCTGAAGGAGCTTGCTTTACAGTGTTGAGTTTGGTTGGGGTAATGCATGCTATGGTAGCATCATACTACAGGGCTTAAACCTATTCTTAGTGAAATCAATAGATATTTTTCTTGTAAAGCCACTTGAAAAGGTTTTTAAAGGATTATTGGAATTTTTGGATTACCACAGGTAAATTCATTCTGTTTCCCTGAATTGAATTACAGCATCGTATCTGTTGCTAGTATATTAATAAAATGTACGAAGCCAGCCTTGAAAGAGAGCTCCTTTGTGAAGAGACTTTTTTTCTTTAACAATAAGCAGGAAGGATTTTTCAAAGATGTGTATTTTTCCCAGAGTAATGTTGCATACAGACTGGAGATTGCTTCTTCAATTGAATTGCGTAATGAAAAATCAATCAGTTTAATGGTTGACAAACTTTGACATTCAAATAAAAATGTTGCTGGTATTTTCCTAAAGACCTGTAGGCAAAACTATATTCAGTGACTTTAATTTATGCACTAGTAAATGTCTGCCAAGACATTGTACAAATGACTGTATAATGAAGCAATAATAACCATGAGGAACGGAAGCAAAGCAAACAAAGGCCAAATTTCTCAGTTTTTACAAATTATATAATTTTGCAAAGCCTTTCATTGTAAGATATGTTCTACAGCATCCTGTTCAACAATATGTTCTATTTTGAAAGCAATTGCTCAAAATCTTGGGACGCATTTATCTGGCAGTGTTCTCAGGTGAGAATGTTTAGTTTTTCTAATTGTTCCATCTTCTACCCAGGCTGCATTTACTTCTTGACCACATCTTACTGTATACTCTGCAAAAACTAGCTAATAAAAAGGCTTCGTCCATAGTGGTTATGTTATATTTTTCATGTGCCTGTAAGCAAAAAAGGATAAGAGAAGTCTTTCTGTGAAGGAGAAAAAGAAAACAGCAAAAGGCTTGACAGGCTCCTGGCTTTGCATCTCTGTTGGTTCTGTTCTGGGTTGGTTTTTTTTTTATTGTCTTTGATTCAGAGGGGAGAGAATTTCCAGTATGGGAAGTGGACACCTTTGTTACTCACTCATCTCTGCTTTTCATGTATGTTTGAACACAGTACTTGGAGGAAGAGCAAAAGGCATGCTGAGCTATGCTACCACTTTCAGCCTTTAGGCACTGCCATCCTAGAGGCAGGAGACTGGCTTAATAAATGCCATAAGCCTCTGTTTGTGCTCAAGTGTTGTCTAGCCATGAGATTTTTAGTAAGTCCTAGTTTTGGTTGTGACCGTGTGCTTCAGCTTGTTGGGCTCTTTGGATGCAGAATCTTTGAGTGCTTCATTAATGTCGGTAGCAGTGACTGGAAAGCTTTGACTTGCTTTCCTCTTTTTAGCACCAAGTTAGCTCTTACATCTTCTAAGCGTTGTGCAACTTTCAGCTCCCATTCCTGTATGATGTGTGTGGTTTTGTTAATTCTTTTTACTGTAATTACACTAGTTTGACCCAATTTGTCCTTTTATCGTTTTCCTTTCATGCATTATCCCAAGCTCTGAATATGCTTTTTATAATCTGACTTACAAGATTACTCAATGTTTTAGTGTAATTGTGTGTCTGAATTTAAGATATGAACTAAACTAGATGTTTTATTGCATTGTCTAGCGGGGGAAAAATTACTTGTCCTGTGCTGCATTCCAGCTCTCACAAGGGAACTTGGCTGCTTCACAGCCACCTGCCCATGAAACTTCAGCTTTTGCCTGCCTCTTGTTTGACTTACAGTTATGTTGTGTTGAGTTCTCAAGGTAGTGACTGTGTCTGTATTTCAGTGATGTCTAATAAACTTCCTGGTGCTACCTTAATAAGGTGCCAGGTGACTCACACTGGTTGCTTGTGTGGTTTCCCATTTCTTTTCTCAAAGGAAATACCTTTTCGTTGTTGGTTCAGGAAGTACTGAAGAGTGTTCCCTTTTTGTTCCAAGGGATTAATGATAATTGTGCTTCTTTTCCACCTTTAACATTCTTCTGATTTTTGTTTTGATATGGTGACTCATTTTAAGCTTCTCTGATTTATAACTGGCAAAATCAAATTGAGGAAGTTAATTGATTTCCTTATGGCCATAGAAGGAACAAATGGTAGATTCCAGATTAAAGCATTATTCCCATTTTTATCATATAGCTAAAATTGGTGATGTTACTCTGTCTTTTATTTCTGTAGTAATCTATGTGGCAAACTGCAGCAATTCTCTTACCAAGGAGAAGTCTGTAGTATGTTCAAGAACTTTTTTCCATTGACATTGATAATAATGCCTAGATGGAAGCTTGTATGGTGTCTATTCCCAAGTATAAAAAGGTTTCTGACTTGTTTAAATGTAGCAACTGTAGTGTTTTATTTGTATTGATGTATCTCACAGCTATTTAATTTTTCTAGGGGCAAGATGTCGTGCCATGTTTACACTTTGTAAAAGCTGTGGCAAGGACAGAGATACAGCCATGGCTCAAAGTCATGTCCAGTGTGCAAACTGGCCACACTGGACATGACTCTGAACTTGGAGTCCATGAGCTCTGTTCTGTTGCAGTAGGGTTCTGTGGCTTTTCCACTCTCTTTTTGAAGCAGTATGTGGTAGAACTGTGGGCTGCTGAAAACAAGATAAAGCCTGTTAGCTGGCCTAGTATCAATCGTAAGCAAGAGAGCGTGTATATGCTTGGGTATTTCTTTCCCTTTCAGGGATGTGAAAGAACTCTTAAGGCATAGGGGTTTTCTTAAAAGCTTAAACAATTGCAAATGAGGACACAAGTTTTCCTCAGTGTTTCGGACGTTTATGTTTCCTGTTGGCACTTCGCTGCATGAAAGGAGTATGCATGTTGCATCTAAAGAGCAAGACAATATTTGCTATTTACTGCCAGATGAAAATGTGCATCAAAAACTCTTACAGAAAATACAAACTTGAGGAGGCAGTAACAGATTGACATCTGTGGATGTCATTTTTCTTTTGTGATTTTGGCGTTTTATGCCTTGCTAAATATCACCCACAGCTATCTGTTGGATGTGTCAGTAAGTGATACAGTATGACAGCTGCTCTTCACCACTCCACAGCATCAGTTCATTCAGTAATAAGGTTTCATGTGTTTTTATCTTTGTTGTGTCTTTCCTAACAGTTCAAAATAGAAATAGTTTTTGTAACTGATACTGAATTCTCCCCAGTGTTAAAATCTGGAGTAAGCAGCCCTATGCACTAAGTAGGTTGCTAACAGTAAGTCTTCTCTTCCTCTGTGGCATGGTGCTGTAATGTACATGAAGTTCTTACAAGCACATTGTGCATTCTGAACATTACTTATTCTACTAGCAGTATAAACAATAAACGATTGTTGGTACGTAATATTGCCTCTTATATGTTCATTGTTACTGGACTGGTTTTAGGAAAAGCACATATTTATTCAGTTTAACTCAAGAAATGTGACAAAATCATGCACTCCTTACTAAAATCTCTTTTTAAAAATTTTAAAAATTATTATATGCATTCTGGATTGTTTATGATTTACCACTGTTGTCAGTTAAAAAAAACAATCTTTAAAAGTTACTATTTTTACTTATAAGTAAAGTATATATTGTAAAGTAAAATACGATGGCTTAGCTTTGATGTATTTCTCTTGCTAATGCTGTTAAGTAACAATCGTCAGTGTTTGCCTGTATCATTTCTTATAATCACTATAGCTATAGTAAGTGTGGTAATCTAATATATTTAAAACATAAAATACGAGGGGTGTTCCCAAAGTTCTTATTTAGAATGAGAAGCCTGACTTCAGTCTGAGAAGAGACAGGTATCAGATGTTTGCTTCTGCCTTTGAAAGCTTACCCCTAAAGCTATTCTGGCAAATGAAGTGATATGCACAGTATCTTGCTTTTTTTACTTGACTCAGAGCTGCTCAGTTGCAGCAAATCTGCTGCTGCAGACAGCTGTTGGGAAAAATCTTCTAGGTGGTACAGTAGATGCCTGTGATTTTTGGAGCAGAAGGACTGAATTCTGTCATTTTACAGCTCCGAAGTTCTGAGTACCTTAATTTTCAGACTCCTGCATCTTTGAAATTGTAGGTGGTGCAGATTTGCTAGGTTATTCTTAGAAAAAAAGTCTATTATCTTATAAGGGCACCATTGTCCACAGGATATGAAAATGTTAGTTGGAAAGGCATAACTTCTAACGTGTTGATTTGCATGGTTATGTAATTTACGCTAAACATCAGGGGCTGCATAAGATAATAAACTAAGAAATAAGATTGATACCGCTATCTACAAAATGGGTCTGTTTAATGAAAGTTAGGCAAAATGTTATGGAACTCAAGACTGCTGTTGGCTTTAAATGCATATAATGCCCAATGCACCAACTAACCAGTGGCTATTTTGGGTGTTACATAAGTAGTAAACATTTATTTTTCCTTACAGTGGTGTAGTTCCGGGTGTACTCAGTGAGCTTTCTGTAATGTCAGACAATGATTATATATATGGAAAATCAGTTGTAGTGGGGGTTTTGCATACCACCATCTTTTTTGATCATTGCTAAAACGTAAACCATTTAAAAGCAGAGAATAATTGTAGTGAAAAGGAAGATTGGGAAACACTGAGATAAATGATGACAAAGAAAGTGGGTTTAAAAGTCATTCTGTCTCCTGCCTGAAATAGAGCAGGAATTGCATCGAGTGTTGTTCTTCAGACTCTAGACTAGTCGTTCATAAGATACTGTATCATTTGATTTTCATGTGGGAAAAATAGATCCTGTTTACATCTTCAGTCTAATGGGCTCCTAAGTGAAGCTTACTTGTAAAGAGGTACTTGGGGCTTATTTCAATTTTATTTTGGCTAAAATTAATATTTTATTTAAACATACTTTAACACCAGGAAATTCAGTTTTGTTGGGCAAGAAATATAGCTTTAAAGATATTTTTGAAGCTGTGCAAGAGGGTAAAGGGAACAAGTTCAGAACTGCTGTTTTTCTAAACCCAGCTTCAGTTGGGTTCTAGATTATTCTGTAGGTAGTGTTGAAGCTTCATAGCTAACTAACCACCAGCACACTAGTGTGTGGATACATAGCAAGTAATTAAAAATGAAGCATCAAAACTTTCTTGTTTCTTCCTGACTAAAGCGTGCTTTCTCAGCAGTAGAACTAAACCAGTTTGCTAACCTCCAGCACTTGTGTCAGCAGCAAAATTGAAAGTATTTTTTGTCACCTGCGCTGCTGTCAGCTGGGGAAAAAAAAATAGGAAGTAGAGGAACATAATTTCAGCACTAACATAAGTATCAGAATGATTTACCTGTCTGTTCTGCTTCACTTTCATCTCAGCTTTCAGGGCTTCATTCATCAATCTTTTATTTACACACGCATATCTCATTTTTACACAATTTCTTTCTCCCTGACCAGATGGCTGCATTATCTGCTTGGTGTTCATCAAAGAGAATGAGAAAATACACGGATGCTTAGTGTCATCTGGGTAGGATTTGGCTAACTGTTTCTCAGCAGCAATTTTGTAAGTATTCCGATAACGAAAAAGAGCACTTAGGTGGTTCAGAAAAATACGACACAATTCTCAGACTTTTAAATGCATTACTTATTTTAATCTATATGAAAATACTATCTTAGTCTAGGCACCAGGTTTATTTCATCACACACAGCCATTTAAGTGGCAGTAGTTTAGTAGGATTAATATAAAACTGAAAGTTGGTAAAAAGGAGGAGATACATCTTAAAATTAAGAATTCTTTCAATGTGTTTTTTTTAATTTGCTAAATTAAAAATGTTTTAAATAGCTTCAACATATATAATTGCTGTAGTAATTCAATTTATATTTCATCTACAGTGTCCATTTTGGCTGCATACAGTTCTGGTTTTAGAACAAGCTTAGTGAGTTTGCTTGCAATGAGCTTTTGTTGAAATGTGTAGAATATTTTAGAAGAAGCTTCTATTCTTGTAATGCTTTCAAATCTTACTCTTATTCTAACTTTTTGCAAAACTATTCTTGCCTAACTTCATGTAACCAGTCTTTTCTGCAGTGTTTCGTTGCATTCTTAGCTTCTGAAGTTCTGTTCACAAAGAAATCCAGCCTGTAGAATTTAGCTTTAGTGTGATCCATTCATTTTTGCACCTTGTTTAATATACACAGTAGAAATAAGTGTTGGTAATTAGATTTACATTTTTTATGAGTCCCATCATTAGATACTTTCTAAATGCTCTTCTGTGGGTTTTTTACCTGACTCAATTTCTAGTTTTCATTTATGATTGGTTTGGCATTTCTTACCGGCTGATTAACTTGACTAATCCCAGACAATGAATGGAAAAGAAGAAGTTTGTAGGGAATTCTGTTTCTTTTGACAGATAGCATTGTATTATGGATGTATTATTTGATTAATTTTATATCATTCTTATTAAAGTTCATAAAGGTATTTGTACAGTTGTAATACATATTTTAGATGCAAGTTGTTAGCTTTGCTAGAACACAAGAGATGATCAAAGTATTCTGAATGGAACACACACAAAATGGATTTAAATCAGGTAAGAGACTTCACAAAGGACCTAACAACAGGAAATGGTCTTTGAAAGGCAGTATTTCTGGCAGGGTTGAAAAGTATTATGTTCTTCAATATTGTTATCAATAATGTAACATAAATATTGTACTACCACTCTGAACATTTGCCAGTGACAAAATGATTATGGCTTAATAAGCATTGACAAGGACAGAGCCATTATGCATAGTAATACAGCTTGTAATGGTAAGCATTGGCCATTATAATAAACTACATCTTAATGCCGCTAAAGTCGAATGTGTTCTTGTAGAACAGGGAAAATGGTGTCCATTTTGGAGTTACAGCCAGTGTCCAAGAAGGAAGTGACTTTGAAAAGGCTTTAAAAATGTAGTAAATGACTCAACAGAACCTCCCAGCTGGATAGTATAGCATAAATTTGATAATAATATAAAAACTACTTTGTGCACTGATGAGGTTAGTGTGTTTTCATTTTTGATTTTGCAGTGTGTTCTCATTAATTCTGGCATTTAAGTTGTAAACCATGTTGAAGAACTTACAGAATGTAGAGACGAGCTTCAAATGTGAATCAGGCTAGAGGAGCACATGTAAATCAGGGACTTCAAGGTTGACTTGCTGAGCTACTGAAAAAGAACTTAATAGGATAACTTAGTGTACAAATAACTTCATTGGATCAGGGTTTGTGTTCTAAAGTCTCTTTAATGCAAACACAGCAAGGACTGGAGTCTCAGACCAAGTAAATGCATTATTTAAAACTGTGAAACAAGTGACTAGAGAAAGTGATAGCTTTTTTTTCTCAAGAAGTCTTCAAAGCCTGAAAAGCGTGTGAGCCCATACAACGCATATGACGAATTGCTGGAAATAAAGACTGAAATTCTATGACTGCAACGTGGAAATCAGAATAACTCATTTAAAGTGAATTTCTGCTCTTAAAGGTAAAAATAGTGTTAATTTCTGAGTATTATTGTTCTGATTACAGAGATGTGTTTGACTTAATTTACTGAAAAAGTATGCTGAAAAATGGGTGTAGAAAAGCAGCGCCTCAGAACAGCATTCTCTCAGGAGACACTGTAGGAGTTGAAGGGAAATGTCTGTGGTGATTTAATCTCTTTTACAACAACCTACAAAACTGTTTTTACTTAGACTGGGAAAGAGCTGATGGACATAAAAGAATGCAAGAAGCTGAGCTGAATTGAAAGATTTTCTGTTAAATGAAAAACAGCAGTCACTGAAGTGAAGCTAAACTGAAACATAGCCCTCTCTTCTCCTTTTATTCTTTCCACTGAGGTTGCCTAAAGAAGGAACCTCTGCTTAAATTGGAATGTAAGAAAAATATGCATTTAGAGCATTTATTATTTAAATATTTTTGGAAGTTTTATATTTACTGTCAAAGATGACTTCTGGCTCTGAGGACTGCTATGTCAAAGGCTGAAATTTAGTCAGGCTTGAAGCTTGATACATACAAAATCATGGCTCAGGGCTGAAACTTGGAAAGAAATACTATGTTCTCCCACTATGAAACAAGGGAATGGAGATTGCAGTTAGCCAGTGTCATGATAATTCCAGTTTGTTTTCAAATTCCCCATACTCGTTTTTTGTCTTTGTGACTGAAAACATAATGTTAGAACCCCAGATGCTTTGTCCATCTTTCTGTACAAGAAAAACAAGTGCGGCTCCAGCTGTAAATGGTCCCAAGGTGTATCTGTGACATTTATTTTAACTACGTCTATTGTTTCACATATTTTCCATGGAAGGAATGTTAAAAATGAATCTGTTTTTAAAAAAAACCCAAACCAATAATTCCTTGTACTCTGTGTTGGAGGATTGAGATTTTCTTTCCTACTTCTGCTAGAACTGGATAGTAGTTGTAATATGAATTTTTGAGTAAAGGTGTAAGAATTTTGAACACTTTAAAAGGCTCTTTCTACCTATAGAGATGTAACATACAGCTTTAGAGGCCTGCCTTCTCCAGTGTATGTAGAAAACACTGCCATCTGGAGAGAGAAGGAAGGGAAATGAGTTACACCTGATGGCAGGAAAAACTAAGATTTCAGAGTTCACCAAGTGACATGGGACAGATTTCCTTGGGGCAATCTAATAGGCTGTGAGGACAGCAGGGCATCACTTACACAAGAGCAGGACAACTGTGATTTTGTTGATGGAGTGTCCTCAGCAGGGCATCTCAGGTTTCAGGAATGGTCCATGCTCACAATAGCTATCTTTCTGAGGCTGTGAACTGCCCTGAAAATGAATATGAGCCCTTGCAGCATAGAAATGAGGAACTTCAATTTTTGCTGAATCATTTTTCTATGTCTTAGAAGAGAATAGCCATGATAAATGCAATGCAGTGAAAGAATAGGAGCTTCTGGAGTTCCATGCATATCAATAAGTTCCAAAACTGCTATTCCTCCATCTTTATTATGATATAAAAGCTATCAAAATCCAAATACCTCTCCCACCTCCTTTCAACATTACGGAGCTTGGTACAAAGCATAGCTGGTTAGTTTGATAGTATTTTTATAATGTAGTTCGAAGTACACATCTGTGCATGATGCACACTTGCAGACCTCATAAACAGGGCTGATATCTCCATTTCTGAGGACAGAAAACTCAACAAGGAGGTTGTGACCTGACTGAAATCCCATGAGATTTAGGTATCTTAGGGACCAAAGGCTAGCCTAGTCCACAGATTTACTACCCCAAAGCCCATAGGATCAAAAGTTTTTAACTTCAGGAAAAACACCTGATGTAGAACTCTATGGGAGGGAGAACATTAAATAAATGTTCAGGATGGTAATTGTAACTTAGTTCTAATGATCAAGAGAGAGGTCTTGGTACTTCTTTGAAACTGTCAGCTCAGTGTTACGCCCAGTGGCCATTCTTAAAGAGAAATGTAAAACTTGGGAAACAGAAAACAAAAAATGATACACTCTTCTGCTAAAGTAACGCTTTACTGGTGGTGAAGTTCACATGCCTCAGCTCAGAAATAACCCTATTTCCAAAAAGCATTTTGGAAAACCAGAAGAGTTGTAAGAAGACAGGGAAATAATTGGCAGTTTTGGGCAGGTTCCTCACAAGGATGGACTGAAGAGACCAGAACTTTACAGCTTGCATGTGTACAAGAAATTTTTTACAGGGCAATCTAGCAGAAGGCCTCTAACATCATAAAAGTTTGGAGAAAATGTTTGGAAAACAATATTTGGTAATTTTTTCATAGCAAAATCGATACCAACATGCCAAGGCATTGTCAGGAATGAAAGAGATGAATATTTCTAACTGTGGAGTGAGTTCGGGTGTTTCTTTCAGTTGATTATTATCTTTCCTTCCAGAAAAGTAGTGGCTCTTCATTAATCTGAGAGGTGGAATAATGTAGCAGTCTGCTCAGGAGAATGTGAGTAGATAATCACTTTTAAGCTGTTTCTAGGTCTTACGGTCTGTCTTTAACAGTAGAATTTTAAAGCTGTTTAGCAATATAGATACATTCGCCTTCCTGAGTGCTAAGAACATATTAGTGCATTGAATCTTGATCATAAACCCAGATTCTGTATGTCTTATATGAAAAGGTTTTTCTTAAGAAGTTGTCACTTGGTTTGCAAAAGGCATTTACTAAGCTTTTCAGGTTAGATCTAGTCGTAGGAACATAGGACGCACATTGTTTAGGAATGATAGCTAGTTAATCATAACTTTTTCCTGAGTTTTCAGATCTTTTTTATGACAGCTACAGTGTCTTTAACTGCTATTTCAGAGAAATTAAGAAATCTAGCCACAAGAATATGTAAGTTCTGTAAGTACCAGCTAACTACTAATCTCTGCTAGTGTACAGGAATATAATAGATTGTGTACGGACAAATTTATTACTACCATATGATTATTGGACAAATTACTTGCAATCAGTGCTTCTTCAGTGGATTCAAACACTGCTGCTATTACTGTACTAAGCCAAACAGTTAAATGATTTGTTCTGCAGTTGCCAAATGCCAAAGTACTCTCTTTTCCTTCCTAGAGCTATTCACGTAAGCAAAAACTTCTTGTGTCTTCCTGGAATTCTTAAACATAACTCTTTAGTCACTATAGGATTAGCGTGATTTATTTATTTTTTTCAGTGAAACTAGATTTAGTGACATCTACACAGAAGATTAAAACTTTGTTTTGGTTCAGATCCCCATCTTTTTTTAAATGTGAGTGTATAAAAGAATTCCGAAAGCTGTGGATTATAAAAAGATGGAACCGTGTCTGTCTTAAAACTGCCATGTACTAGGCATAAGGACTGTTGACAGGCTGTGATGGAAATGTGTTATTTCAGATTATAAACTAGCCTAGCCAACCATAATTGCTTTGATTTTAGGATAACTCCACAAGAGAATGTGTTTTCTGTTTACCTTAAAGGTAAAATGAATAATTCTGTGTTAGGCAGAGCATTATCAGACAACATTGGGAGTCAGAATGGAAAGAGGCTAGAAACAGGGAGGGGAGAATGTGCGCTGATATGGCTACTATTTCTTATTAAAACAAACAAAAAGCCACTGAGGAGACAACCTGCTAGTTGATTACGGTTGTCGTTCTTGATTGCACGAATCTTTCATGTGTTGTAGTATGCTGTTGTCAGTCACAGCTGATATTGGATGCTTCCCTACTGAAATCTGCATAGATGCTTTTTAGGATCTTTGTAAATACTGTTAAGGCACATTATTTTTAACATCCAGGTCTATATCAGATGCACAGCTTCTCTGAGTCTTAGTGGGGAGTTACCATTCTTCTAAGCTACCAAAATGCTAATAACCCACCCTAGGATTTGTGTGGAGACAATATTTCAGAGGGACATTTTCTATTAAGTAATAAGCTTTTTGTTAAAAGGGTATCTTTATAATAATCTTCTAACAAAAGAATTATCTTGAAGAGATGTAGGTTGTTTGTTTTGTTTTTTTTTTTTTTGGGGGGGGGGTGTTTAGA